>SNQJ01S0044062.1:13725-57288 GCA_010110895.2 Picea sitchensis
CTATACCCTCATCTTCAGATAGACTGAAAATAGTCTTTTGGAGGTCCAAAACCTTTCCAATGGGGAGGTGTGATTAGGGGATCAAATTTTGCTCAAAAATTCAAAGTGTTCGGAATCGCTTCAAATCGAACGAGAGTGTAGGCCTCGTAATTACAAACCCAATGCAACTCATTTGGGTTCAAACGGACATTGGGAGCGACATATATCATGTTTTGTTCACAATGAAAAACAGGCAAAAAAAAGGATGCTGACTGTATAGTCTGTCCAGTCCGTACGGACATTGACATGGCAGGCAGTTATTTGGACAGTTGGCATGTGACATGGCATGTTTGTAGTGAACGGGATGATGACATGTGGCCCAGTCAATGGTCACCACGTGTCATATATTTATTGGTTTAAAATTATGTCGTTGGTCGGAGTCGACCCCGCGACCTCCAGGTAGGGGGAGAAGACTCGGCAAGAGTTGCCAACCGGCGTGACACTAGTTGTTCCTTGTAATATATATGGTGAAATATATTTAAATGTTTTCATATGTATTAGTTTGGGGCGCGACCGGGCCGAGGCTTAGCCCCAACCCTTGGTCGCACATTGTATTACATATGACCCAATGCTATACCATTCGGGTGTGTGCGCGGTTGTGTTTGTTCCAACGGTTATACAAACAAACCGCCATTGGTTTGTGGAACGTGAGCCTATGTTTATGCTAGCGCGTGGTCGCATGGGTCATATGACCTTGCCCTTGACGGTTAGGGGCTAGGTGCACCCGTAACTGTCCTACAATTTGCACGGTTCACGTGGTTGCATCCGGTGCTAAGTTTTTACACTTAAATATGCGTGTGGGCTAGGTTGAGCCAACAAGGGTGCATTTTGTAGATGTAGAGACAACAAGTTTGAAGGGGGGATTTCCAAGAAGCCTATCTTCTTCAATTTTTGGCCAAACAAGGTGCCAAAAAACCCCAGCTAGGGGTTTTTGGACGTTTTGAAGCCATTGGAGCAGTCTATTTGGCATTTTGAGCATTGTAAAGAACATTTTTTAGAACTTTGAGAAAATAATACAAATGATCCATTGGAAGCTGGACCAGGAGATGTAGCCCAAGAGAGGGGTGAACTCCTTTATCATTTGTTGTGTTATGTGTTTACTGTTCAGTGTTTTTGCTATTGTTTATATGCATCTTGAATGAGTACAACCTATTTAAGTTGTGTTTCAAAATTCATCCATTTGCATTTTAACACATAAAATTTAACTTGCAAATATTTTCAAGAATACAAGTCTTCTTCATTGATAGATCAAGATTTGCTGAGAAGTTTGGTCACTGAACATCATAGCTAGTAGGATCAAATTCTAGCACAAGCAGAGTTCGCATACAATGACTTGGTAAATAGAAGTATAGGAAAGATTATGTTCCAGATAGTGTATGGAATGGATCCAAGGGGAGTATCAGAGTTGAGAGATCTTGAGCAGAATGAATTCAGGAGCGTTGGAGTGGAATACTTCATTGCAGAAATGCAGAAGCTTCATAATAAGATCAAGGAACAGTTGTAGAGAAACATTAAAGAATACAAGTGTATAGTTGATCAGCATAGAAGGAAACTTCAATTTGAAGTTGGAGATCAAGTTTTGGAACATATTAGAAAGGAAAGTTTCAAAAGGGGAACATACAACAAACTGAAGTTGAAGAAGATAGGACTGTGCAAGATCTTAAGAAAATTTGATGAAAATGCTTATGAGATAGAGATGCTAGAAGGTGTAGGTATATCACCCATATTCAACATTTCAGACCTGTATCCTTACAGGGAATATGACACAAAAATATCAGAAGATCAGAAAGAGATCCAGTGGGAGAAACAGATGCCTGTAGTAGAAAAGTCGTAGATGGAAAAGATCGTAGATTAGAGGATTGGTAATAAGACTAGGAGAAAAACATATTTTGAGTATTTGGTGAACTATACAGGACACCCGATAGAATATTCCAGTTGGGTAAATGAGGTGGATATCCAGAAGCATGGAAAGTCATTGCAGGAGTACATGAATTTTTCAACCAGAGGAGTATGATGCAGGAGCATCGCCAACAAAGCTTGAGTCGAGGACAGTTAAGCGCACTAGCGTGCATTTTGAACCAATAATTTTGAATTTAAGAAGGGCATGTCACGCAAACATTCAAAAATATTGTAAATTATGAATATCTTAAATGTTTTGAAGTTGGACGATCGTGTGAGATCGTGGGAGGATGTATTTTTTTTAATGAAGCTGCTTGCATTACAGATTCGATGTGTTTGATCTTATCTGTCTGTCAAAACCATTTATTGTAATAAATCCTTAGTATTTGATATCTTTTAATTCGATAGGATAGAACTAAGGTAGCTTGGAGGGAAATCTCAACAAGCTTGTGTTGTATAAATAAATGTATTGTTGCCCAAAGGAGGTTGTTGATAGTTGCTGCTGAAAACCATTATAGAGGTGGTTGCCATTGTATCTGAGAGTTGAGAGTTGTTGAGAAGTATTGTATGAACCCATGTATATAAAAATTGAATGAATATAATAAAGGAGCATTGTCCCAAATGTTTGGTGTTGTTGTTTCTATCTAAATGAATGAATGGTAGGATTTTTATCTACTTAAAATTCTTTGTTATTTTCTTGTTCTTATGTTATGAACGTGTTTACATGGTTGAATGTATGAATATGTGAAGATTTAGATAAGTTTTAATTGTTTCTCTTCTACGAGCAAGTGCACGTGGGAATAGTGTTTGTAAGATGTGCTTTGAAAGAGTCTATTTCGAATCAGAAGCTCAGAAGAGATAACATGAAACTTATATGTGCAAGGAGTGCGTAGGCATCCGCAAGGTGTGCGTGACAAAATTCATTCTAACTTAGAAGTTTAACATAGATGGTAGAAGGAATTTTGTCCACAAGGTTTGCATGACAGAGTCTTTGATTCAGAAGCTCAGGAGGAGTAGCGAAAGTCACCCATAGAGAAGCTAAGTTGTGGAGGAGGACCTATTGCAAGGCATGCACAGGTTGAAATTTGACCAAGTGTCGAAGAAAGCACTCCAAAGAGAAAAAGGATCGAGAAAGAACAAGCTCACGAGGGAGAGTGGCGAGAAATATTCAAAGGGAGGAGCCCTTTAAGGTTTCCCAAAGTTATCGAGCAAGATCCATCCAGGGGGGATTGGGATCAGTCAAGGTCGTTAAATCTGGGAGAGTTGCATGGAAGTTAACCGTGAAGCAGTTCAACACTTCGTGGTTTGGAGTGTTTCGAAGTATTGAGGAGTGGGGTCACAAATATGTGAAATTGCGAAAGTGAATCTTAGCCATTGACTGCGGGGAGACACGCGGAAGTGGATTGGATTGTTCGAGAGATAGAGTTTGGAGGAGTTGTGTGGAGTGAGTGAATCTTCATGAAGTCATGAAATCCAAAGTACAGCTGGATCGTCGGATCCAGGAGGACACGCAACAGAGATCCGCACATTTGGAGGAAGGCGTTCCGGAAGGAAACAAAGGCAGAGGTCGCAATATTGTCGAAGCCCAAAGTTGCGAAAAGGAGCCAACTCACGGTCATAGTCGTGGTCATATTGGGGAAGCGTCTAGCACAAGGCTAGTACTCACATATTGTTGTCACTAAAGCGCTAGAGAGAGGATTTGTAGGTAGTTTGAACTTGCAAGTAACATCAAGGGGACCTGTGTGTTAATTGTTCAGGGTTTGTTGAAGGCCCAAAGAGCCAATTTGGCTCAGAAATTTGAATATCCAAGACCGGGAGGTCGTAGAATCCCTGGGAGGGAAGGGGGGGGTTGCGTCAATTTTTATATATACTCTTGCAACATATTTTTTTCATGCATTCCACCTCTCCCTTCCATTTCCATTACTCTTCCATTGAATTGAAAAATGGATCAATATATTGTTTCTTTCTTTACCTTGAAAACAAAGATATATAGGAACTACAATGATATCAATAAATAAATTAGAGACCTGAGATTGGTTCAATACCAAGTGCATTTACTTTGCACCGGTCCTAAACAACTTCCCTTTCCTTCTAAATTCGAGAAAAATCAATGCCCCATAGGTGATTTCCCCTTCCTCCAAACTACCTAGCTTGTCACAACAAAGTGCAGAAATATTGCAAATGCGGAGACGCAAAAGCATAGAAACTTGCAAGCATGTATTTCCTCCACACAACAGTAGAAAATAGAACAAGTCTTTTCTATGCCTGCCACATACCTACCCCCAATGCCAACACACAAAACCAATAGATATGTGTACTCCAAAAGCATGGGTGTAGTAAAATATTCCACGAGACCACAGAGGTGTGGAACTGAACGATGATAAGTGACATAAATTCTTAGCACAAGCATTTAAAATACATAAGTGCTTCCTGCAATATCCACATGCCTTTGCAAAGTACACAAATTCACAATACATAACTGAACTGTCTGCGTAGATATGTCCATAGTAAAATCCCTCCTCCAACCTGAGAAACCACAATACTTGCCACTACCCATATAATATATTGCAGAACTATTGCAAATTCCAACACATGGAAGCACCACAATGCAGTGATCCCTGACAATCAGTATCGATTTTCCGCACATTAGTTGAAAATAGAACAAATGTTCACTGCATGAGGCAAAAACATGCATGGAACTTGTGGTTGCAGTCACAATATGTCTTTTCCCAAAGTGGAGGTGCAGAAGACATAACTATAGTGAGTATCCGCATATGTTTATATCAAAATCCTTTGAACAACATGGAAAAAATCCATGGTCCATAACTATTGCAATTGCCAATGTGAAAAAGCACCCCAATGAAATCATGTCAGAGAATTGGTAACAATTCTCTACACATGAATTGGAAATAGACCAAATGTCCATTGTGCTAAGCAAAACAATTGTACAAATCATGAAAGACATAGCTATGTGGGATGTCGACAAATCGTCCAAGCAAAATTTTACACACATAAGCAATAGCACATTGCACTTTGCAATATTGAACATTTTCTACACAAGAATCCTCTTTTTAGATTTGATGATTTTTTTCATATTCCCTTGCAAAATATTTTTTTTATGCAGTCCACATCTCCCTCCCATTTCCATTACTCTTCCATTGAATTGTGAAATGGAGCAATATATCATTTCTTGATTTTCCTCGACAATAAATATATACACACATTGCAATGATATCAAAATGAACTAATACCCTATTTCTTCCAACAATTGCATCACATTCCAGACATCAAGACATCTCTTTCAAAACAATGCAACTATCTGCATCTCCAAATGTAAATGAAAATGTGAAAGACGTAGTTGCACTGAGTTCCTACACATGTTCATCCCAAAAGTATTGTAGTTGACGTGCAAAAGCACCAAAATGCAGAGATGCCACAAAATTGATATCAATTATCCACATAAGAATTGAAAATAGACAGAATGTTCACTATCCAAGGAAATTTTTTGTAAAAAGCGTAGATGAAACAATATTGCATGATGCATACAAACTGTCAAATCAAACATCTTCATACATAGGAAACATTGCATTGCACATCGCAATATATTTTGAAAAATGAAGCTATCTACGTCTTCAAATACAAATGAAATTCAAAGAGAACTGTCAACAAATAAACTTTTGCATATGATGAACCGCAATGGTGTTAAACAAAACACCAAAGATAACTCCAATAAAACACAATACTTGCACTATGGATGAAGCATATACTATTAGACAAGAAGCACACAAACTAATTGCATATATCAAAGAAACATCGGTGAATATCCATGTATGTAGCTGCAAAATAAGAATTGGTATAAATTATCCACACAGGAATTGAAAACGGACTGAAAGTTCATTGTCCGCAAAAACCCTGTACAAAGCACGTGAGACACGACTATGTGGGAAGCAAACAAATTGTCAAAGAAAACACTTCCGCACATAAGCAACAATGCATTGCACATCGCAATATCTTTCAGAAAATGAAGCTATCTACATATGTTGAACATGAATAGGGTTTAATAAAACACTGGAACAAACTCCAATAAAACACAACACTTGCACTATGCATAAAGCATATACTATTAGACAACAAGCAAACAAGATAACTGCATTTGTACAACAAACATATCTGAATATACATATCAGCTGACGGAAAATAAGAATTTTTTTATAATCTTCCTTGCCATATACCATGCAATGCACATGATTTATTGCCCTCTGACATATATTTGTAGAATCCCAATACCACAACTCCTACAACTCACAACACATAGCACATAAAATTGACAACACCTTCATCTTTTTAAATTCCTTTTTTTCTGGTTAACCTCTAATTGTCTTCAGCGTGCACACATTCTATAATAAACACTGACATTCATAAATCGCCTTTGTAAAAAAACAAAACAATAATCAACCATTTCAACCAGTAACAAACCGGAATTAATTGCACTACACACGAGGTTTTCTTTCTGTACACCTTTGACTGCTTTCGGCCTACACAGTTTCTACCAGTAATAGAACAAAGCTAACTGCACTATAGATGCAACCAAACATGGTCAAAGCAAGATAGTAGATGCAAAAGATTTCTTACCCTATGGCATAGATTTGTAGAAAGCCCAATTTCATGTCTAGTAAGTAAGATCTATAAAAAAAATTGTATGTTCCACTAGAACAATTCATCACAATAGATATGATAAATAACTAAAATATTTATTATTAAGGTTATTTTTCCTTTAGATTTCTAGAATATTTAGTTATTGATTTTTCTTCTTATGAAAAAATAGATAAAATGCGGAAAATAGAGAACAGTAAAATACCATCACGCCATCCACAAATAAACACAATATATGACTTGGGAAACCCAATACAGGAGAAAACCTAGCTAGAAGGTGAGGCTTCTCTTTTCTCTTCTCTCTAGTATAGAAATGATGCAAGTAAAAAGAAAGAGGCACTCTCTGCGAAGTTTCCTTTGACTTTTGGCCGGTATGGCTTCTAAAAATTATATCCTCCTCTGTTATGCTCATAGAATACCACTCTCAGATGTTTTGCTTAGCTATGGAACAAGATACCATGAAAAAGAATGGAACCCCTTCTCCTCCTAATGGATTGATATTTAACATATCTCGATAGCCATCTAGGGGTAGGTTTTTGACTTCCTCAAACCTCAATTGTGATAGGGTTTTGGACCTTCTAGAATATTCTTGAAATTACATATGTGGCTAGCCCCATATGCGTGAGTAATGGGGGCTAAGGTGGCATCCTCTCATACCATGGTGGTCAACACGGTAAGGAAACTTGCGAGAGGAATAAATTTTTCTTACGAACTTTGATTGACGCACAATCTGCACCGTTGGTAAGGTATCAGAGTGTGGAATACTCTCAAGGGAGTGGGAATAATTTCCTAACACCAAAACCCCAAAATTATTAGTTTGATTCCTTAAAATAGCTCCAGAAGGTTCCAGACCAAATTTTCCAAACTGGGACCTGCCACTAAAATGGCCTTGCAATCTGAATCCTCCAATTTTTTCCACTCTAAAATGATAGAGATAGATGACAAACAATATAATGATCTAATCCAGATCAAATTCACTAGTTGTAGAACTTGCAACTTCCGAAGAACCTCCTTTTTCTAGCTCGTAGCACACTATATCATGTTAAAACAAAAATAACTCAACAATTACTTTGAACAAACAAACTCAATTAAAACTCCTTGCAATCCATAAAATCCCCTGCACAGAATCATATCATACAGTACACAGAAATATTTTTATATTTATTAAAATCTATCTATACATTGTATAATAATAAATACATTTTCATATTATTCATTCAATGGTTGACATAGTGGCAAGTTTTGGGAACCGATATCGTCTCAAAAATTTGACACTCGTACCTACACCCCTTCCAACCATGTGCTACAATTGCATAATTAAATTTCTTATTAAATTATCATCGCCGACCCGACAATAAGATCTTGTTTTGAAGGACCAATCACAAGCCAGGAAATAAAATTCAATTGCTAGCACCAAAGTTAAACTATAGAAAAAAAGCAATAATTTTTTGGTCAACGCAAAACCGATTGCTATAGTCCCAAGCCTTCGGTAGGGATGAATAATAAATTCTACTTCTTTGTACTTCTCACTTGCATTCCAAAAATTCCTTTCTCATGTGTTCCAAGAAGTTGTAATTTTAAACTAAATAAAACCAACACTTTACTTTTCAATTTTTCTTATAACAAAATAAATTGGGTTTTTTCAAAGGTGATCAAAGAAAAATATTCATCTCTTTCATATTAGTTGATATTGTTGATATTATCTCAGAGATTTTGAGAATTATTATTTATTTTCAAAACCACAATCATCTTTATTTTAGAGTGGTAGATCATCTTTGAGTATGTTTTCACTCATATCAAATACCAATTCTTCTCACTAAAAAGAATGATTTCAGAGTGATTACTCCCTAACTTAATCATCACTGTAATAATATAAATGTGTTAACTTTGGGATTTCGTTATAACATAATAATGCATTTAAAATTGCGTATGTACAAATACATAAGTTTCGGTATTTTATATTCATAACACCTACGATATGTATTTTTATTTAATAGATGGTACAAGTGAATATTTCAGAGTGATTAGTCCCCAACTTAATCATCATTGCAATAACATAAATGTGTTAAGTTTGGCCTTTCGTTATAAAATAATAAATGTGTTTAAAATTGTGTATGTATAAATATATAAGTTTTGGTATTTTATATTCATAACACCTATGATATGTATTTTGATTTAATAGATGGTACAAGTGTGTGTGTGTCCTCAGATTTACTCACCCATCTCTCTATTATAATTTCTTGATGAAGATCACCTATATATATTTTGGTTTTCCGATTCTTTGTCACCATTGTTATATTTTTTGTTTTATTGGTGGAACACCACTTCCACATGAAATTGAACACTGAATTGGCACGAAAGATCAACTAACTTTCTATTAAGTTGTTTGATTTTTGTGACTTTCCTCACCTTTATGTCCACATTATATGTTCATTTATTCTTTTTAATTTTTATGTTTTTGAGGAGAATCGATATGACATATCTTAGTATTTTGTAACATCTCGTTCTTGCGAGCACAAATTATTGACTTATTCTTTGAGGATACTTGCATGCAAGTGATCCGGTTTAGTATATGGTTGTTTGTTTCGCTTATGGATTCTGATGATGTTGTTGTTGGATTGCGATGTTATGTTATTGGATATCTATGTATAGACGGATGTTATTGAAGTATTTCTCTTGAGTGTGTAGGACACTTGACAGATTGAGGATGTCGATGGCATCAATGGACCTCCTTGGACTCTGGATCGAGTTAGAGAGTGGATTGTATATGTTTGGGGTATTTCTATTTATGCATATGTGACATATGATCGGGTATATTGTGATGTTGTTTATGTATCATTGACAGTGTTTCATTGATGGATGCAAGTTGACGATTGCTTGCTAATCAGACTCATATAAGGAGTAAAGGGGCCATGCACAGAAACCGTATATCGAGGGAGAGGTGTGGAAGCATCCTGTTGAGGGGTTCTAAATCCATTTAACTCAATAGTAGGAACCAAACCCGCCATCGAGGCCCAATCAAACTCTGCAACGTTTAATAGTGGAATGGTTCTCCAGATCTTGCGATCCAACCGATTAATCGATGGGCTTTACGTAGTGATCGATAGGATGTCTTCTTATGAAAACTCCTCCTTCAATTCAGACATTCTCTTTTTTGTATTTTCTCTTATAGTTGAGACCAATACAAGATAAAAGCTGGTATAAACCAACTAGGTAACAAAGTGGGAAATGCTTAACTACTGGAGAAGGTTGAGCTTTGGGATAACCCTTTCACTCTATCATGCAAACAATGATTCTCTACCACAAGACTAGTATTAATACATTAACTTATTGGTGTTCCAATTATTGACTGAATTGCGATTATCAGAAGAAAAACATATATGCAATAAGCGATGGCAAGAAAAATAGTTCTCTTAGCTCTAATCATCAATCACATACTAGCATAATGATTTATTTCATCATTAAAGACAAGAATTGTAAAACATTGAATCAAATAACTTATCAACAGATTTAGAAGCTCTTACTCATACAACATCCATTCATGAGATGAAATCAGAAATAATTATTCTTCATATCAAATCATACACGCTTTTGATGAAAACACAAATTTGTCTCTGGTCCTAAACAGGACTTCTCAATTAAGGAAGCTTTGAAATATTTCTTTACAAAATCCAAAAATGAGAGTCTTTGCAACAACCATCGACCCTTGCTAACAGGTCAATCCTCCTATTTATAACATATTATTAACTAAAAATAAATATTGAAGTGTAGCTAAGTAAAACAAAACTCGCCACATGGTGCTTTCTTCTATTAGTCTTCAAAGAGTCATCAAATGATATCACTTGAGTGGATGACTCTTCTCGTACTCCCACCACTTGACGAAGAGATCCTCGCATGTGTTAGAATACAAGAATCTATGTTGATCCATTGGGGCCGAAAGGATCTCTCTTATCTCTACTGCTCATGCCTGATACTTGACTATTCTGGCACTTAACTACTACAACATGGCTCAAGCTTTGATCGGGTGCTCCATGAATTGTTGCACCTATCATGGCGACATGTCTGGCACCTTTTCTATTTCCGCAGCCCATGATGAATCTTGTTCGGCATGTGATTTGACTATGTCGCACAAGTCGACAAAGTCATCGGATGTGCCGAATTCGAGGAGGTCGATGTCTCTCATTGCCTAGTTGATATTGGTCCATATTTTCTCACACTCGGCCCATTTCTCTTGGATTTCTCGATGAGGTTCTTGAGCCATTTTTACCCAATATTCAGTTGATTTCCTTATGCGGTTGATTCTTTATTCCCTTAGCACTCGGATGTCATGCTCTTCGGCGTCTCAGCCCTTTTGCACCGCGCTGATATAGTCTATCATTTCCATGGCTTGGTGTGCTTTCTCATACCACCTCTCCATAGCCTTGCTTGTCGCCAGTTCCATGAGGGTATATTCTTGAAGTTCGTCTATCCTTGTAGTGAATAGGTGTCATTCATCTATAAATTTGTTGTAGGCCTCCTGGAATTTGCTTCTCAGGAACACCGCGGGCTGTGTGGTGTCCTGGTAATATTTCACCAAGTGGCACAAATGTTCCAATTCCGTCATAGAAACAATCATCTCCTCTTCATCCCTTTTTTCTTTGTCCAGGGTGGCATCTATGATTTCCATCCCTGCGTCGATGAGTTCGAATGTATTGGCCTGCTCTATGTTGATCAATTTTTCCTCTGTGGTGATGACGATGGAGCGATCTAGAGTAATCCTCCTCTTCTTGGTGGTTCTCTGCATGATAGCTTTCCTTTTCCGGTCATAGGAAATGGCATGTATGTCAGCAACTTCATCCACAGGTTCGAGGATTTGTTGATCTCCCCAGGTGAGCATATTTCCCAAGCTCTCGATGGTGTATATTTGTTCAAGACTGGGTTCTTGAATCTCCTCCATGTGTTTCGAAGGTCCGACCTCTGTTTTTGTCTCATCGGGAGGTTAAGTACCAATTGAAATTGAAGCATCGGCGATAGGCTTGGTACTTACTTGATAATCGGTCGTTGAGATGTCGATTTCCTACTGAGGAGCTTCTTCTTTTTGTTCGCCCGACCCTGGCTCGTCCATCGGACTGTCCTTTTGAGTTTTTGGTACCTCACATATTTCAGTGTCTAGACACTTTCGGCCTCCTGGTCATTTTGTGAAGGGCTCCGAATTTGAGCGTCGGGAGCTGTGGAAGATGCCTTCTCGAGCTCCTTTTCCTCTGTGATTTGCACAGGAGTCACCAGGGATACCTCCAGACTTTCTTCATCATTATAGATTTTTATCAATTCGTGGAGGGGGTTTGGTGCACTTGTTCTTCCTAATGTTCCTACTATCTTCGGTTGAGCTGAAACATCCCCCGGTGATCTGGCTTGTGGATTTATAATTTCAGGTTATCTAACCCAACGATTTCATCAATTTCTATTAGCTCAGGGCCGCTTGGGCCTACCTATATTTCATCTGGGTTGTCAGCATGGCCCCCCATCATTCCTATGAGGTTTGAGTCATCTTGCAGCTGGTCAATTACTCATTGTACCTGTTCTATCATGAGAAATCCCCTTGCCCACGCATCCTGTGTCATAGGAAATCCTTTATCCTGCATTGGAGTCACCAGGGGAACCTCTGTTGCTTCTACTGCTATCATTTCTTCCCTGGCCCTGAGGGCCTCTTGATCTGATTTCGCTATGGTCATCGCATGTTCATCCAGGCTCATGGCCCTGAACCTGGTCATTTTGGCATCGGCCATACTTGCTACCACCTCGTCCCAGTCCTAGGCATTTTCCATGAAGACTTAATCTTCAAATTTGTTGTGGGCATACGGCCAGCAGAATGATACTTGTGAAGCATGTTGTAAGAACAGGCTCTTTGGATCATGCTTGCGAAATCAGCTTGTCTAGAACCTAAACTCGAGCTAGCTCAGCCCCTCTTATTTGGCTTGAGCTGTATCTTTGACCAAGTAGAAACCTACATGGAAACCATAGGGAATGAAAGTCCTCTTCTTGTCCTTGACCAGGGTGGCGTTGTAGCCTTGCAGGATGGTTTGGTATCATATTTCTCCTACTACAAGCCAGTCCTAGACATGAGCTGGTAGGAGGTGTGGTGCTCTAGTGGCCCTGAACACCCTGATGTAGGTGTTGTGATCATCTAAGTACCAATGGCCTACCTTTGATATCATCTTTTTGGCCGCAGCCGATAGTCTCGGGCATTATTTCTTAAAAAGAATGAAATAAATTTGTGCGATGAATTCATCATAGATGAGGGAGTAAGACTTTTTGTACCTGTTTTCCCATAGCACCCTAAAGTAAACATGGACCGGGAGCTCTGCAACATGCTAGCTCAGATTCATGTCGGCGAAGATGTTTCTGGCGCATACGACATCGAGCAGATATGAAGCCATGTAGAAGGATGGTGTATCTCCTTCCTTTGGCGTCTGAGCATGTTGTATACATATGCTCATTTGTTTAGAAATTATCACCCCCCAGTTGAAACCACTACCGAAGATCGCCACTATGTAAGCTAAGGGAATCCAATCCTATGAGAATCTGGAGCAATCGTTCTCTCCATATAATCGGTAGATGAGAGCCATTAAGTAGATGTATGGCTCATTTAAGTTGGTCGTCTGGTAACAACTAGTGCTCCGGTTGGTGTATTTTGTTTCTTCCCTCCACCATGAGGCCATCACTTGGCTAGTGTCATGGCACTCGTAGAACTCCATGACAAAATCTATATTTAGTCACTCCTCAGGGTCTCGGAGTTTGTAGTATTTCTGGACCTCTACTGGAAGGAACACCCCGACACACCCGCCATTGTCATCATTGATTAATCATTTTTGTGTGTCTGTGTAGTCGATGAGCCACTTCAAGACTTCAATACAGAGGAAAACAAGGGTTCTACTCGCCACCATATGCAGATATGACTGTCGGATGTTCGGGAACACCTCATCATCGAGTGCTCTTACATATGGATCATTTTGTGGGATGTATTCTGGGTATTCCACCTGGATGATCATTTTAAAGAGCTCTCCCCAATGTGGGAGTGTCGTCTTGGACCATGTGCTTGCCTCTATGTCTCCAAAGGCCAGAGGTTGGATGAAAACCTTCTTCGTAGTTGTCTTAATGACAGGTTTCAGCCTCGGAGTATATTCTAATTTTTTTGCGGCCCCTAGAGAAGAGCCTTCACCCATATCTGGTTCTTTCAGCTTCGACACCCTCAATGATCATCTAATGCTTGGATTTCTTGGAGGCATTGTTCCTGTGAATCTTTCTAAAATCTAGTTATTTTGATACTCACGGGATCTCTACAACCTTCAAATTACTCATCTTGCTTCTCTGGATGCTCTAAATTTCCTCGCGCACAGAACAATTTTGTTTACAATGACTCAAAAGAGTTTAAACCAGGGAAGAACTTATCATGTCACATCAGCCATTCAATTTAGGTGATGAGTGAAATTTAAACAAATCTATCGCCGAATCTCTGCAACTTAAATTCATCGTGGGTTGACGGCGGAGGGTGGCGTGGTCTATCGGTGATTTTAAAGGACTTTTTTTTATTGGCGCACGAGGTAGAAAATAATGTGGGATTTGGTATTAATTAGCCCCTTAAATGCTCAAAATCCGATCGTATATAACACTAAAACGTCCAATCATGTCTCTCTCTCAGTGGGTGGATCGGGGATCAGTGATGTGCTATGAACGTTTTCGTTGATGTCCTTCTGAAAAAAGCTTCTAACGCCGATATATTTCACCGTACAATGCTACCGTGGTAAAGCTAACTCAGAGGTGTGACTTAGACTTAGGGAACTAGGAATGAATCGAGGAAAAACTATACCATACGACTCTCCAGTCTGGTAAAGACACGTGATGTTGAAGACCAGTGACTTAATTGGTGTGTATTAATCGAAGTCGGTACTTTCCTTAAGTTATGCATTCTAAAACAAACCTTGGCTTGTCAATGCCAAAAAAGTATCTAGGGTCGGCAATCGGCGATAAACCTATCACGTGCTTTTTTTTCGAATTAACTTCCTCGAAAAAGTCTCGATGCCGAAACGCATCGGGGATCGACGATCGGGATTATCTTTTAGCGCGGTCAGAATAATTGTGGTAATCCTTTTAGGCTTTCCCTGATTCCGATAAGCGCATCGGGCATCAGCTATCGGCGATATCTTTTCTTTCTTTGTTAACATTTATTCCCCTCATCCTTTATCGATGCCAAAGGGGATCGGCTATCGAAGATATCCTTATGCAATACTTTTTATAAAAAAAAACTTCCTTTTTCCCATACCAATGAAGATAAACGCTCGGCGACTGACGTTTCTCGAGTGGTTCTTTTCCATCTTTAAATTCCTCCCAATGTCGAATTTGAGCACGTCGGGTGAAGTGTTTTGGTTGTTGATTCTTTATTTAGGTGTTAATCCCTTTTAATTCATGGTGTTTTATAAATTCAAATAAAGCTGAATAGCTAATGAGAGTCAAGATAATAAGCAAAGACAAAACATTTCTCAAAATGAAGTTGAATCAGAAAGTGCAAAGATCAAGTGGTACCCAAAAAGTAAAAAATTGACATAGGATTTTTAGGGTGTGTTGAGTGCTCAACAAATGGAAACTTATTGGGTGAAAGCATAATCTATGTTCCTCCCTCGGGCTCGACTGATGCAAAATTTGGTGAAGAACTTAACTGGTTTTTGATCAGAGCCTCTTTTATCCTTGCATTTGAAATTCCCCGGTTGATGCCTCTGGGCCTGCCTATGGGGTTTTCAACCTTTATTCCACCTTTGTTTCCTATAACCCTGACTCATTCCCCTTTTTACAAGAGTCTATTAAAGCATTCACTTGCGCTAAGCCTTTAGTTACCCTTATTCACTTTCTATGGTGTTGCTCCACTGCCAGTGAGTGTCCATAGCCCCGACGGACTCACCCTGACGTCATGGACCTTGATCCATTGCTAGTGAGTGTCCATAGCCCTGGCAGAGTTATCTGCATACCCTCTCCTACTGTGCGTTCATTTGATATAGTTGATTTTCTTTCGGCAGAAATCCCTGAGCGAGTGGGAGAGGATGACGTCTATTATTTTCAAAATGAGATAGTTAAGGTGAATTTTTTGCTAGCTCTATCTTTGAGGTACATGTAGTCCTTTCCAGCTTACCCTCTTTCCATTAAGGTTTCACCAGAACACTAGGAAGACACTTCTTCATTTCTCCAAATTTGTTCATCTGCACATGTTAGATAGAGAACCCCTTGAAACAATCGCAGGTTCCCCAGCGTTTCTTGTGGTGTATGTGAGGGATGAGTTAGGAACAGAGTTTGTCATATCGCATGAATTGAGGTCAACCACAGTCTTTCTAAACACAATATTCAAAAGCACAGAAGCACTATCGCAAGAAAATAAAAAATAAAAATGCATTTCGCAATTGACCTAGCTAAAACCAAGCATCATGAAAATACACACACAAAACATAATTTTTTTTTTTTTTNTAATGGAAATATTGTTTTAGGGCTTGGCCATTCACTTGGAGGGCGTCAGGTTCCCCAATTAGATTATGTAACTGATACATGCCTACCCCAATCTTCTTGGCCACTTGGAAAGGTCTGAGCCATAGACTATGAAACTTATAATTTTTTCCTTTCAGCTCATTTGCTTTGTCCCATTTTAGGACTAAGTCTCCTACTTCAAAATTCTTCTCTTTAGCCTTATGCTTATCAAACCACCTCTTCACTATCTGCTGATGAGCTATGAACCTTGATTTAGCTTTCTCCTTTTCTTCTTCTAGCATGAGAAAGGTGTCAATTCTTTGTTGTATGACTGACGAGGGTTGTCCTCTCAAATCATAAGCAAGTTGAAGGGATGGAAGATATAGCCCGTTCGGAAGAATGGATTCTTGTCTATATACCAGAAAGTATGGGGAATTCCCTATAGCCTCCTTGGGTGTAAATCTATCGGCCCATAAAGCATTATGAAGTGAACTATGCCAATTCATCTGGTTGTTTGCAATTGTTTTGTTTAATATCCTCACTAGGTTCTTATTAGTTGATTATGCCACTAAGTTTTCCTGTGGATAATAGTTTGCAGAATATCTAATTATGATTCCTTTGTCTAGAGCGAAATCTGTTAATAGGGTGGAAGAAAAGTAAGCGGAATTATCAAAAACAAGGAAAGAAGGCATATTGAACCTTGTGATCATTTGTTGTTCTATGAATTGGATCACCACCTTTTCATTTACATGAGTCAGAGGGATGGCCTCTGCTCATTTCATGAAATAATCTGTGGCAGTTAGTATATATCTATGTTGTTTCTCATAACTCAATGTAATCTCTCCTATGATATCTAACCCCCATTGCTCGAATGGCCTAGAAACGATCGCCGATTAGAGTGGGACAGTTTCTCTCTTCTCCCTCCCCGTGCTTATTTGACAATTTTTATAGTTTCTAGCATATGTGTGAGCGTCCTTCAACAGAATAGGCCAATAATAGCCAGCTCTCAGTATTTTATGAGCAGTGGTGTTTCCTACAAAATGTCCACCTCTAGGACCATCACGAATCTCCTTCAGAACTTTGTCTGCATCTTCACATTCGAGACACCTTAAAAGTACCCCATCGTAATTAACACGGAAGAGCACCAAATTTATGAGGCGATATTGTGTTTATTTTAACTTGAGGGCTCTCCCTTCCCTAGCATTTAGGTTTTCTTGGCACATTCCATGATGCAGGAGATAAGTCAGTTTCTCATACCAGGACTCTTTCCCTGGGGAGACGTATGAAGCTTCTCCACACCATAATTCCAATTCATTCTCCCATCTGGGGTCTTCCTTTGCTTGGTTCTGAGCTTTAGATGGCAGTTTGCATAACCCTTGTCCTTTTACCAGTTTAGAAGGTTTTATATCTAGATCAAATTCTTGAACTATTGCCATCTAGTTTCCTCTTCTTTCCCCCATATCCTATTGAGTGAATAGGGATTGGATTGCAGGGTGAGGCACGATGACTTTGGTATGGTTCTTAAGGATGTAAGACCTGAAATGTTTCACTGTCTTGTATACCCCATAAGCATGCTTGTCTATAAGAGGGTAATTTAGTTCGGCCCCTTGGAGATTAGTGCTCATGAACGATATCGGGGCCTCGTTGTTGTCATCATCCTTCTGAGTCAATACTGCAGCTAACGATTGGCCGAAGGAAAAAGTATAGAGGAAGAAATCTTTGCTAAAATCGAGACTTCACAACACTGGGGCTTGAGATATCGCAATATTAATATTGTTGAAGGCATCTTTTCTTTCATCGTCCCATTTAAATTCAACATCTTTACTGATCATTTTTTTGTAATGGTTTGATAGTTCCAGCGAAATCAGGCGTGAATTTTCTCACAAAATTGATTTTCCCGAAAAACGATTGCATAGTCTTTTTGTTGTGGGGTAATGGAAGCTGAGATATAGCCTTAAATTGTTCTAGGTCTATGCGAATTCCCTCTTGGGATATTATATGACCTAATAGATTCCCCTCCTCAACACCAAAGATAGTTTTCTTAGGATTTAAAGATATAATATATTTCCTACACCTTTCGAAAATCTTGGTTAAGTGTTGGATGTGCTCCTCTCTGTTTTTTGAATACACAGTTACATCGTCCAAATAGACTACTACACACTTCTTCATTAGTCCTCGAAACGCTACGTCCATTTCCCTCTGGAAGGTTTCCCCTATGTTTATTAACCCAAAGGGCATGCGTTTATAACAGAAGGTTCCCCACTTGGTTCGGAAGGTAGTTTTCAAGTGGTCTTCTTCTGAAACTAGAACCTGGTTGTAACTTGAGAAACCATCCAGTAGGGAGAAAATCTCAGAGCCAGACATGGTCTGCAAGAGTTGCTCCATTGGTGGGATTGGGTAGTTGTCCTTTTCTGAAGCTCTGTTGAGGTTTCTGAAATCTATGCATAGGCAGATCTCCCCATACTTTTTCCTCACAAGAACCAAATTTGCTATCCATGCGGAGCGTCTAACTTGGAAGATAATTTTGGCATCTAATAGATTCTTTAACTCCTAACACATGAGAGGTTCCAGGTGTTAGTATTCAAATTATGAGTATTAAAATTTGGACTTTTGGTCATGACACGCACGCTACTAGAAAAGGGACATTCCTACAGCGCCATTATAAAGCATCATATTATTTCTTGAATCTTTCACCACATTTGTTTTCGGGACATATCTAGATTGCTTATGCTTTTAATGGCAATATTCGTGCATGTGGATTGAAATGCAATTTCCCTACAAAATAACAATGATTTCATTAAGCTATTTTAGCTTTTGTGGTCAGTTTTATGTTCTCATGTCTTTATGCTTTGTTATTTATTTTTGTAAACGTTTTGGGGTCATTTTCTAAACATCAATCAGGAGCTTACAAGAAAAGCACCCGAAATCTACATCAACCACATATACCAGCATTAGTCACGCAACATCATGAGTTAGAGCCACATCACACCATTCAAGTCAAAGATAGTGCACTAACACCACACAAAGCCACGACAAGGAGGATTTATCCTGGTTGAGGAAAAATTTGTCTTGCCAACAGAAATCATTGCCATCTGTTCTCAAAGAATTAGTTTTTCCAAACAGAAGTCATTGCCATCTGCTCCGATAATCGGCATTCATCATGAAGGTGAAAGATTTCTTTCATTTGACACCTGTCCACAATACCACAACAACAAGTTAGGTGAAGGGATCGCTTGTTTATGGAAAATGAGGACTGGAGATTTATAATATAAATTTAGACCCAGACATCTGCAAAGAGGCCTTTTTATATTCTTCGGAGCATTAGGTTCCTCTTGTTGGTTTTATCCAAGATCGCATCATTACGTTGTTTGATCACCCGCTAATTAATGCTCTTCATACTATATACTTCGAGCCAAAGGAAGAAGAAATTCCATTTGTTGAACAATCATTGTCTTCTGTTATTGTACATAAACTACTTTTTATGACACTGTTGATAACATATTGCCACCACATTGGTCACTAGCAACAACAGGGTGTGCTCATGTGGTTCAGGGACTCACAGAAATGCTGGAGATTCTTCCATCAGGTGCTTCAAAAGAGGATAAGAGAAAAATTGATTCGGAGATAGAGCGAAGATCCCTATTCCAATTTTGATTCCGTAGACATTTTTGAAGCAGAGTTTGAGTTCGTTATATTTTGATATTTCTTATAAATCAACCTGATGGCCATGGAATCAAAAAAGATGGAAATGGTTGGGTTGTGTTGGATTTCAATAATAGCAACATTGTTGTTAAGTTCCACGGTTTTGAAAACAGACGTCGAAGATGTTGCCGCACAGTCTAACGAAGAGAGGTTGAATGAAAGCGTGAATGGATGATTTCCAAAAGGGTCGACAAAGGGTGTATCGTGCTGCCACAAGCTAGGCTACCCTATACCCCCTTATTGCAAAACTCCCTGCCCAGCACACGCCCGTCGTCCTCATCCTATTCTTGATGTTTAATCTCAAATCATCGCCCTCTTATCATTCCTCAGATCCACTAGTAGTGAATCACAATTTTAGAGAAGAACATGACTATAAAAGCAAAAGCGATTATGGAAAAGCTAAAGGAATCGGATGTGAACAAAATGGAGGAGGTAATAGATGAGGTTAAAACATGACAATAATGTGAACACAGACTAGACCATTCATAACACTTTGGCAGCTGCATACATAAAGGACATCATCCTTGACAAGGAAGAATCTGCTTTGGAGGAGGTAAAGAGTCTATTTGTGTCAGATCTGATGTTAAAATGGCCAATATCTTTCTGAGGGCTTGCGTCCAGAAAGGGTTGTTGGAAAAAGCAGAATTGCTTCTTAGAAATCTCTTAGAGAGAGGGGGCGAACCAAATTTCAATACCTGGGAAATATTGGCTGAAGGATATATACAGAATGGGAAATTTGAGCAGGCTGTAGCAGCACTGAAGAAACAGGTAGAGTTTTTTATTTGTGGCTTTCATGATCCTTTTGTTGATTATATGGAGTTTTCAAGCACTTCAAATGACAAATTATTCTTGCTCGGCGAGGGTTGTCTTTGCTTCACTTTTCCATTTCACTTTGATATGCTATGGATCTCTTTATTTGTCAAAACTAGATCAAGAGTTTCACCAATTAGCAAAATACTTGTATGGCTTCATTGGAAGCATGTTTTTACCTGATCTAAAGGAAGCAGTTGGATAGAGTAGGTAGTGTGTAAAATAAACTCATCATATGAGCAAGTAGATTCTTTTCAGTTTATTAGTTTGTTGCAATATGTTGTTTTTCAGAGTTTGAATAAAGATTGCAGAGATCTGGTGACAGTATGAATGACTCCACAAACCCCATGGACTAGGAATAGCATAAATGTGGATGTTTGCAGAGGTAAAAGTTTGCAGGTTGCGCTGCACGGATACACAGAGGAAAGGGCACACTGGTCTGTTTGTTCTTGATGCCTCACAGGGAGAGCATCATCCCCAGTTGGAGCCAGTGTTAGTATTCAAATTATCAGTATTCAAATTTGGACTTTTGGTCATGACATGCATGCTACTAGAAAAGGGACATTCCTACAGCACCATTATAAAGCATCATATTATTTCTTGAATCTTTCGCCAGAGTCATTTTGGGGCCATATCTAGATTGCTTATGTTTTTAATGGAAATATTCGTGCCTATGGATTGAAATGCAGTTTCCCTAGCAAATAACAATGATTTCATTAAGCCATTTTAGCTTTTGTGGTCAGTTTTATGTTCTCGGGTTTATATGCAGAGTTATTTATTTTTGTAAAATTTTTGGGGCCATTTTCTAAACATCAATCAGGAGCTTACAAGAATAGCACCCGAAATCTGGATCAACCACATATGCCAGCATTAGTCATCCAACATCATGATTTAGAGTCACATCACACAAGTCAAGTCAAAGACAGGGCACTAGCACCACACCAAGCCACGACGAGGAGGAGTAATCCTGGCTGAGGAAAAATTTGTCTTGCCAACAGAAATCATTGCCATCTGTTCTCGAAGAATTAGTTTTTCCAAATAGAAGTCATTGCCATCTGCTCCGATAATGGACATTCATCATGAAGGTGAAAGATTTCTTTCGGTTGAAACCTGTCCACAATACCACAACAAGAATTCAGGTGAAGGGATCGCTTGTTTATGGAAAACGAGGACTGGAGATTTATAATAGAAATTTAGACCCAAACATCTGCAAAGAGGCTTTTTTATATTCTTTGGAGCATCAGGTTCCTCTTGTTTGTTTTAGTCAAGATCGCATCATTACGCTGTTTGATCACCCGCTAATTAATGTTTTAGTCAAGATCGCATCATTACGCTGTATACTTCGAGCCAAAGGAAGAAGCAATGTCATCTGTTTAACAATCATTGTCTTCCGTTATTGTACAAAAACTGCTTTTTATGACACTGATGATAACATATTGCCACCACATTGGTCACTAGAAACAGCAGGGTGTGCTCGTGTAGTTCAGGCACTCACATAAATGTTGGAGATTCTTCCATTAGGTGCTTCAAAAGAGGAGAAGAGAACAATTGATTCGGAGATAGAGCGAAGATCCCTTTTCCAATTTCGATTCTGTAGACATTTTTGAAGCAGAGTTTGAGTTCGTTATATTTTGATCTTTCTTATAAATCAACTTGATGGCCATGGAATCGAAAAACATGGAAATGGTTGGCTTGTGTTGGATTTCAATAATAGCAACACGGTTGTTAAGTTCCACGATTTTGAAAACAGACGCCGAAGATGTTGCCGCAGAGTCTCACGAAGAGAGGTTAAATGAAAGCGTGAATGGATGATTGCCAAAAGGGTCGACAAAGGGTGTATCGTGCTGCCACAAGCCAGGCTACCCTTTAACCCCTTATTGAAAAAACTCCCTTCCCAGCACAAGCCCATCTTCCTCATCCTATTCTGCATGTTTAATCTCAAATCATCGCCCTCTTATCATTCCTCATATCCATTAGTAGTGAATCACAATTTTAGAGAAGAACATGACTGTAAAAGCATAAGCGATTGTGGAAAAGCTAAAGGAATCAGATGTGAACAAAATGGAGGAGGTAATATATGAGGCTAAAACATGACAATAATGTGAACACAGACTAGACAATTTATAACACTCTGGCTGTTGCATACATAAAGGACGACATCCTTGACAAGGCTGCTTTGGAGGAGGTAAAGAGTCTATTTGTGTCAGATATGATGTTAGAATGGCCAATATATTTCTGAGGGCTTGTGTCCAGAAAGGATTGTTGGAAAAAGCAGAATTACTTCTTAGAAATCTCTTAGAGAGAGGGGGCGAACCAAATTTCAATACTTGGGAAATACTGGCTGAAGGATATATACATAATGGGAAATCTGAGCAGGCTGTAGCAGCACTGAAGAAATCTGCATCGGTTGGAAAAGTTGTGCCATGGAAGCCAAAGCTTGTCAATGTGCTAGCCATTCTAAAACATTTTGAGAATCATGGTGATGTAGATAGTGCAGAGAATCTTCTAAAACTGCTCAGATATCTGAACTGTGTAGACACTAGTGAAATGTTCATTCATGCAAACATTAAGTGGATACCATGTTCTTGCAGATTTGATAAAGTTTATATGAAGGTACAGGTTATGAAAGTTTTTCAGGATTCTTTTATCAGTTTTTACAGTGGCAAATAGGTGGTAGCATATCGATTCGATGAGCATTTCCAGGAGGGAAGTCATGGGTGGTAAACGTTTTAGTCAAAGGATTATTTCTAGGACATGTGGCAGACAGTCAAAGAGATGGAAATTAGTTTCCAATTCTAGGTGGCAGTTTAAGGGTTGAGTCAAGTTTTGATAAAGATTTTATTCTTTTCATTTAGGATTTAAATTTCTAGTTTTTAATAAGACAATTTGATTTAGTTTAACAGATGGCTTTTCAGATCCATCTCTTTGGGATCTAATCTCATCTATTCTAACTAGATTAGATTTTTGATCCCTTCTTCAAGGATCTTAATTAATCATTGTAAGATTATAAAGCCAAAACATTTTGATAGAGAGATGAGACGCCCGAGAGGGTAAGGTCTGAGAAGAATTTGATGAAATACCCAGCCAGTATGTGTTATTATAAGCCTAAGGACATCTTATTCTGTGATCGCTTCTGACATTGAAGATCTATGACAATTTTTTTTATCAGATTGTGATTTCCCTTATTTTTAACTCTGTTTTTCATCTTCCTTGGACGAATTGCAGACATTGAGAATCAATGGTTGCCCATGGATAATAGATTCTGGAGCGGTAAAGATTTTGTTGTGACTGCCTACTATTTGTGTGTTTTGTTTCAAGTATTGTTTCATCCATTTGACAAAGAGAATCTTGGTTTGATGGGTGTTCTCCTTTTTGTTTATTCCCTATTCTTCTACCCATTTTCATATAAACTTCTTATCTGATATGCAATTTGATTGCCTTCTGTTATCACTCCAAGAAACTCCTTAGGGTTGTAGGCTAAGGATGCTTGGTAACTTAAGAAATCATGAATAATGAAAGTGTGTGGATCAATGGGATAACTGAGGATGGCTAATGAGAAGAACAACTTATCATGCATTCGAATGAGGCAGTGCTTTTAGAAACCAATAATCAGAGACAGTAATTTGGAGGGGTATGAAGAGCATACTCTAGATAACCAAATTTTGTGCTGTCGCGAGGGTCATACAAGATAGTAAGAATCATTCAATTCCAATTCATAGGCAAATAAAGAGATGGCCCAGTTCTTAATAGCTGAGCTAATTTGAATCGAATTACAGAGCAATAAAACACATGAGAAAATCTGATATTAGTAGCAAAAGAAAGCTGTGATTCATATCAAAATAAGGGTCTAAGTACATAGGCCAAATGTATCCAAAATTTTGAACCCCTAGAACTCAAATGTCTTTGGCTTTATAGCCTCTTACAATGGAGTTTGAATCCTAAAAGTATGGTCTGTTTTTGAAAATATTAAGAAAACTAATTTACCAAAAAGATAGGGATACTTACCCAAAAAGGGGGATAATCTCTATGATCTGGTCCTTAAAATCTGTTTGAGCAGTTGGTGAAGTGATGGCTAGCCTTCAAGGCTCCTCCATAAGATTACAAATTCGAATTTGATGAGCTTTTGTATTCATTCCTAATATTCTGCCTTCAAAATGACCAAACTTGACCAAAGACTCCTCTTTTGACTTGTCTTTCCTAAAATAGCCTTTGGATTTGATGGAATAATCCACCACCTGTCTAGTCCCAGCGGTTTCATCTGCTTTTAATTCAAAAATTTCCAATCTGGGCGAAAATCATGACGATACAGCCCGTTACAAGCTTTCCATGACACATAACTTTGTGAAAAACGCTCCTTAGCGTGGAAAGGCTGGCGCCACTTTCAGCAGTGCTTAGGGTGAATTATACCTTCTGCTTGGCGGACAGATTTTAAAAATTGAATTTCTTGGTCATACAAAATCCATTTTTCACATATGAATAGTCCGATCAACATCTAGAGAATCTCAACTTTCAAATGGTGTCATCAGATATTAATTTGGAGAAGCTCGAGGAAGGTTCGAAGAGTTCCACGCAAGTTTAAGTATCATTTTCCATTTTAACTCAAAATCATAAGCGATCCTTTGTGAACAATGTCTAATATGAAACCAAAGATTTGATTAGATGTTGCCAACGAGTCTGACTACGATTGTTGTTGATAATCTTGACTTTCCTCGGTGCACCTTTTTGTAAGCCCACGGTAGAGTGAAGTATGCACGCTTTCCACAGTAGCTTGCTGTAGAGACCCTCCTTGAGTGTTGAAAGCATGTATGCTTTGGCCAGTAGCCATCCGGTGATTTTAAAGAACCTTTAAGATTCGACACTTTCAACGTCGCGCCGACTGATGAAACGATCTCCTTATTTGTTGAGATGGGCCACTCCCGCGGTAGCACAATAAACCCTTGAAAACAAGTTAGATGTGGAAAGTAAAAAATTTCGGTATTTTGAAAGAAGACTTTACAATCCAAATTTAAAGTCAAACCAAAATCTAAAATTTTGCAGCTAAAGACTCAACAATGAATTGAGGAAACCATCAATAGCCAATACTATCCACCGTAAAAACCAACCAAAATAATGGTGCTATTTTGGGGTTAACATTACAGCTCCAAATGGGATGGGCATCTCCATTGGGTACGACCAAGAACCTAAATAGTTCATTAGCCTTAGCATTGGGCGGAGTCATTATTACTTTTCGGTGGTTAATGAGCACACACCGCAGACTCACTTCAAAAACCACGAAGGTACCAAACTTTCAATTACGTATTCACGCAAATGGCTTCTGACTTCTTGGAAGGCCTCGGAGCTTGTAACTTCATCGCGCAGTGTAACAACCGGTGAATGAGAGGTGCTAACCGGATCTGAGAGGAGAGTTGCGACCAAACACCACACAAACTGTAATGATACTTCTTTTGGTATGATTTTATTACAATGCCGGGAATCAACATTAAAATCTGAACCGCAATTTTACTATCACCTGCAGAAGAAAAAATTTTCCCTTCTCTATGAAATTCCATCACACCATATCTCAAAAAAAGAATGCAGCAATATTGAACCCGTTTGGTCTGATGCAATTTTGTAGAAGTACCGGCGATACGGCTCTGTTCTTCTTCAATTTGTTGCCCTGTTTCCTGTGCCTTAAGATCTGGAGATGATATATGCAAACGAAGAGACACTTCCCTCACCATTTGAGTCAAAGGCAGAGTATGATGATTGGCTTATTAGCCACCACACTAGAATGATATTTCTAGCAAATATGAGATAGATCCTAGCAATGATAATGGGACTCTACCACTTGACACTTGCGTTCTAACAACTTACTGACTTTCACCACGACAGGTCACTTTAGGACGCAGCAATGGAAGCATACTTGGCATCGCGATGGCATGTTCAAACACCATCATTACATGCTCACATTGAACGGCCAGCATCTCTTCATAATCGTGTCCCCACAGAAATGTCACCTACTTGCGTAATCCCTCTGGCGAAAGAGGTTCCACTTTGGATTTTCAAGGAGTGGGCATGAAGTGAATCGCCACGAACCTTTGTTCTCACTTGCTCCCTAAGTTCTAGATGAAGATTTGGACCTACCTCAACAGGAACATGATTTATGTCATTTCCAGATTCAGAGTATAGACTTGGCATACCTGACATGGCTACAAACTCAGCATAAAAATTACTTTTCACACATCCACCTCTATGATAATCTGGACCCTTGAACTCTTGCCAAAACAGGTGCAACATCTAAAATTAAATCCTTAACGGTTTGAGTGTGCTTCAATCTCCTTGGTAGTTGTATGCATGGGCTTGTTCTTGCTGATGTATCTTGTCCCCTATTAAACGTCTGGAAGAAAGGCCTTGTACTCCTCAGCAGACATGTAATGTTCTATGAATTTGAGAACCGTGTGGAACCCAGTCTACAACGCCGGTGAAGCGAACACCTTGACTCTATCTTGAGATGCTCGGTATAGATATCCACGAACGTGTGGCATACTTACGTCCGGTGGCGGAAGATGATTCAACCAGAAAAATTCATCCTGCTTGTAAATCCTGAACTAGCATAACTGGTGGGGGTTCCAGAGTTCTGCTTTTGGTGGAAAAATATTTTATCTGTTAATAGATTTTTAGAAAGAGTATCAGAACTTTCTATCACTGCTACTTTTGCAGAGCCTTTGATAGCAATCACCAAAGTGTTGAGATTAGTGGAAGTCACAAACAACATGTAATCATCAAATATGCTATAAAATGAATGGGAGTTGTCACTCACGAACCAAGCAGCACGTGAAAGCATTTCATATACCCACGGGATGAAGCTAGAGACTCACCAATCTCTCAACAGAAAATGATGTGAAGATGGTGCAGACCTCTTTTCAGAACTGATAAGAAGAAGCGAAAGCGACCAAGTTATTGCTTGAGAACAAAAATACACTATGAGAGGAAAACTAGCACGAGGTTGTCCGGTATGATAAGAAACCCAGTAATGAACGAGAGTATCCATGGAATGAGTTATGCTTAGAAATATTGTGATGATTTGAACAATAAGTAAATTTCCCCATGTTACAACAATCCTTTGACCTTCTGCAACTTGGTTATGACGCTGGAGATTGGTGCCGACCACTGCATGTATTTCAAACACCAGAAAGGCAACCGAAAAAGCAGTCTGTATAGTTGAGGAAACCAACTTTTCAATGTCTTGTGAAAGTAGAACCAGATGCAACCATTGCAAGATGGCCATAAACCATGCTTTCATCTCTAGATTGCTCAAAGACAACCACGATAGTCTTGTAGTTGTGATCGAATCCTTTTGTTGTTTATCCAGCTTTTCCTTGTTCACTGCTGACTGCCGAGATTTAATTATGAAACAGAATGTAACAAAATGTTGTTATGGTGATCATGTTCTTCAAATCAGGGATTGACCATATTCTGCCACTTAAATGGATTTGGAACTGATTTTGCGCGCTAGGTGTCTTGGTTCCCTTTCAATTTGCCATCGAATGATCAGGAGAAAGAGAAATTGTGGGGACAACAAGTTTCAAGCAATTGGAGTTCATATATGATTGTTGGCTTACTCGGAGTTAGAAGCGGACTTGAAGGAGATGCCGATTTGATTGAGCGAAAATTAAGCCATTTGTTGAGGAAACGTGCACCTGGGAACTCTTTTATTGACACCTCCCACACCTTCAAATTTGACATATGAAGTAGCGATAATTGCTCTCATAATTTCCATACGACACGAAATTGCTCAAAACACTTTCTCGGGTGGCTTCTCCATAATCTAATACAATTAACCCTGAACTGAGTTTTGTTCTTGTGGCATATCCGCAAAAGAAGTTCATCTTTCAGTTCACTTTCAAATTTTTATCTTGCACAATCTCGAGGTTACATCCACCATGTCTCGAATATTCATCCTGGCTCTAATCTGCGGATTTCTCATTGCCACACGTCCATTGCATCTTGAGGAAAAACCACAGGCGTGATGCCAGCGTTTCCATTGGTATACTTCATTTTGTATTTGCAGAAATCAGTTTTAATGCGTAATGAATTCTCGATGCCAGTAACCCTGAAAGATTCTCTGTCAAGAGTTTCTTCAGTGGCACGGAATTCTTCCATAACCGAGCACAAGAAATCATCACCATTGCAATTGAAACTACGACGGGATTGTCCAGAATCACCGTTGTTCATGAAAACTTAAGAGGTGCAGCTATTCTTTGCAGTCGAGAAAATGGACTCATCTGTAGGAATTGAATTTGAATCAGGTTCTCCCCTCTTTTCCATCAACGAACTTGTCCCTGGAGATTTAGGTGGCAGAATGTTGTTCTTTGAAGGAATAACCATTGGTGGAGGCATGTTCTCTGGATCTTCAAATGGCATATGATTTGTCAACAACTCCCATAAGATTATAGCAAAATTGTATGCATCTACCTTGTGATTGTAATGCTTTTTCACTCCGTGTCTTAATGTAACAATACTGTACAACTCAGGAGCCATCCATATATAAGTGCCAGTCTCTACAGTCGTCATTTACGTTAGTGTCTCTTTACATTCTCACGTTAAAAATTGGATGAATAACTTTCTACAAGGGCTATAAGGGATAGGCGTACGAAAGTGGCAATGATGATAGAAGCGGTGAAACAACTACCTCTCTCTAAAACTGTAAGCAGTATGCATTACACTTATTTATGGAATAGAAACTGAAAAGATCTAATTGTTAGGTGTGGCGGAGAAACTTATTTTATTGCCCTATTTACACTAACTGCACATTGCTCCTTAGTCCGTAAACAGTGCTTCCAATGAAACCATGCAAGAAATTTATCTATAGGTAGCATGATAGATTTTGACTTGAACAACAATAGAAACCATATCATGCAGAAAAAAAAGGTTTGAACAGAAGATAAAGACAATAACTATTACGTAGAATTTTTAGATCTATCTTTGCTCATAGACTCTAAAGGATCTCTTGGAAAACATATATAAGGTAAGAACAGCGTCTGGGCTACTTTCAGTTCCGCCACCATCACTCTCTTCATAGTCTTGCAATTTGCCTTGTCTTCAAGAAATTAAAAGAAAAGTGTGGGCTGCCCATAAAATGTGTTGCAGATTCAATATATTCAGGATCATGATTCATGTGTTCTAACTGAAGTTTAGACAGTCCATACAAATCTGGAAATTCTTCATCCTCTGCAGATTTGAAATTATCTTCTACTAATATGTCAATATGCTCAACATGTTAAAAGATTTCAAAAGAAACAATCGGATCATCATGACAGTCATCTTTAATAAATGAATTTGATACCATGTTAGTAGCATCCTTATGGCTATCATGATGTGAATCCCGATAATATACTCTTTGTGAACATCACGAATCCTTAGTTGTGAATTGAAATTCATGACAGCATTGAGGATAGAGAAGGTCAGTTGGAAAATGATCCTTACAAAACACATGGCGGCATGAAATCTGCTAAGAGCCGACTACTTACATTAGGCAAGATACCGATACCAATCATGAGCAATCCTCTCTAATGAAAAACAAAAGAGTCAGATATGAACATCCTCATGCACTACCTACAACAGATGCATGTAGTCGTAAGTCAAATATTCGGTGGCACTTCCACCCCATCACCCTCGAAATCTGGGAATACTGTTTTCCCATTCATCTTTAGTAGGTACTTGATTAGGAAACCAACAATGCTTGAAAAATCACCGAATGCATACCTCTTGGCTAAGATTATATTCATGTCATGCGATTAGGTCACCAGCGATTGAACAATGGAATTATGCTTGAGTTAAGTCCTTCGTAGTCGCCATATGAATTAATTTAGCGATGAATTAATACATTCTTATGCATCATCAAAGAAATAGATTTGCTTAATGGATTCTCGAGGAAGATAAGCTTGAACTCCTCCATTATGGTATCATTTGTTATCACTCAAGAAACTCCTTAGGGTTGTAGGCTAAGGATGCTTGGTAATTTAAGAAATCATGAATAATGAAAGTGTGTGGATCAATTGGATAACTCAAGGGCTTAATGATAAGAACAACTTATCATGCATTCGAATGAGCCGGTGCTTTTAGAAACCAATAATCGGATGCAGTAATTTGGAAGGGGGTATTAAGAACACTACTCTAGATAACCAAGTACATTAACATGCGAGGGGTCATACAAGATGGTAAAGAGAGATCATTCAATTCAATTCATGAGCCAAGTAAGAAGATGGCTTGAGAGTTCTTAATAGCTGAGCTAAATTGAATCGAGTTACAGAGCAATGAAACACATGAAAAATCTGATATTAGTAGCAAAGAAAACTGTGATTCATATCAATATAAGAGTCTAAGTACATGGGCCAAATGTATCCAAGATTGAACCCTAGAACTCCAAGTATGCTTTGGCTTTATAGCCTCTTTTCAATCAGGTTCAGATCCTAAAAGTATGGATACATGTTTTGCTAAAATAGTAAAGAAAACTAATTTGCACAAAGATAGGGATAACACCCAAAAAGGGGGATAATCTCTATGAGTTGGTCTTTAAAATCTGTTTGAGCAGTTAGTGAAGTGATGACTAGCCTTCAAAGGCTCCTCCATGAATTACAAATTCGAATTTGATGATGTGTGTCAAAAATTCCTATCATTTTGCCCTTAAAAAATGAACAAAACTTAGCCAAAGACTCCTTTTTTGATTTGTCTTTCCCAAAATAGCCTTTGGATTTGATGGAATAATCCACCACCCGTCTAGTCCCAACGGTTTCATCTGCTTTTAATTCAAAATTTCAAATATGGGCGAAATGGTAACATTCTTTGCAGATTCACAGGGCTTTCCCACGACACATAGCACGAAATGGCTCCTTGGGCTGCTTGAGCGCCACTTTCAACGATAACGGGTAGAAATTATGCCTTAGCATTTGTTGGCCAGACTGATTTTCAAAATTGAATTTCTCGGTCATAAAAATCCATTTTTCACATATGAATAGTCGTTCGACATCTAGAAGTCATGTTTCCAATGGTGTTGTCAGATATTAATTTGGAGCTCAGGAAGGGATCAGAAAAGTTCCCTTCAAGTTTAAGTATCATTTTTCCATTTTACAACTCAAAACCATAAGTCCTTTGTGAACAATGTTTGATATGGGAATAAAGATTTGATTTGATGTTGCCAACCGGAAACGTGACGCTACGTTATCACATTGATAATCTTGACTTTCCTCAATAGCCTCTTTGTAAGCCCACATTAGAGTACGAAAAGTATGCACTCCCTGGTAGCCACTTCTTCAAGAAGACCCTCCTTATTTGTTGAAAGCATGTATCTTTGACAGGGCGCCATCCGAGAACTGATTTAAGAACCTTTTAAGATTGACACTTTCAACAGCTAAGGAAATCATTTCATCAGTCGGCGCGCTATTGAAAGTGGGCACTTTCCACACCGCACAATAAACCCTTGAAAACAAGTTAGGCTGTGGAAAGTAAAATGACAATTTTGGAAAAGACTTTACAATCCAAATTTAAGTCAAACCAAAATCTAAATTTTGCAGCTAAAAGACTCAACAATGAATTTACAATCCAAATTTAAGTCAAACCAAAATCTAAAATTTTGCAGCTAAAAGACTCAACAATGAATTGAGGAAACCATCAATAGCCATGCTATCCACCGTAAAACCCAACCAAAATAATGGTGCTATTTTGGGAGTTAACACCTTCGATCAACAGGTTGTTTACTTGACTCCTTGCCAACTGGTGTTTTAATTGATCTGCGTTTAGCATTTTTCTCTTATTATTTTTCTTGTCATCTACCTGATCCACTTTCTTTCAAAACCCAAAACACATCCTTATTTATAAAATCATTGCAATAACTTAAGATGTGCTAGGCTTGACCCTATAGCAGTCTAGGGGCAACTTCTAGCACTAACATATTTTGGCGTCCCTGCTAGGGACGAAGCAACGAAGATATCTTCCCTGGGAGAACAACAACGATCAAATCCACTTCTTGATGGTGAACAGGAAGAGGGAATATACATGACTGCACATCTTTCACCATGGTGACTCCATTGTTCTGAGATTCATAGGCAACTCCACTGGTTGAAGATCCAGGATGGCCATGGAAACTATTTTGGCTCAGAGGTATGCATTTTGTGATTTCACCAACATAGTTGGTTTTCCACATCCAGTGCCTACAATAGCTTAATGAGATGACTATATTCCCAGATTTAGAGGAAGCAAGGATGATCATCCTGGTGAGAATTTATTAAATTTTCATAAATGCATGCTTGGACATAATTTTGTTCATGAGGATGTCTTATTCAAGATGTTCATATTTTCGTTAGAAGAACATGCTCGTGAATGGTGTCAATCCCTTCTTGTTGCTAGCGTTCATTCTTTGAAGGACTTTCATATTGTTTTTTATCATTATTACAAAAACATTTATCCGGTTGATTTTCCTTTTGATAACTGTTGTACAGAATTCGAATTCGACATCCAGCATTCAGTTAGTATTTCTTCTAGTTGTAAGGATGTTGGTGATAGCCATACTATAGACACATTTGTCCTTTATTCAAATGTTTCTAGTAGTTTTGACTATGATATAGAGGATGATTATGTTGAGGAAGGAGAAGATGTTTCATCATCTTCCGAAACTTCTTCTAAATCTGTTTTACAGCATGAGGTTGCTCGTCCTTCTATGCAAGACACAAAGGTTTTTGGCTCACCTATCTATGATGAACTACTAATCATAATCATCCTCTATATCATAGTCAAAACTACTAGAAACATTTGTCCTTTATTCAAATGTTTCTAGTAGTTTTGACTATGATATAGAGGATGATTATATTGAAGAAGGAGAAGATGTTTCATCGTCTTCCAAAACTTCTTCTAAATCTGTTTTACAGCATGAGGTTGATCGTCCTTCTATGAAAGACACAAAGGTTTTTGGCTCACCTATCTATGATGAGTATTATGATTCTGAAGATGATGGTAATTTCTATGAACAACAGATCTCATCTTTTCTCTCTAAGGCTTTTGATCAGCAACTTTATCACAGCAATCAAGATTTAGATTCACTCCTTGATAGTCATGGTTCAAGTGGAGGGAAAATTTTCACATCAACACATAATGAAAACTTCAGCAGTAAGCCAATTTACGACAGCTATGCATCAGAAGTTGAGGAAGGCAACGATGGAAACCTGAAGCAATTTTATGAACAATTTACTAAGCATGTTCCTTCACTAGCTATAGTAGATTCATTTCTGGAAGTCAACAAGCCAATATCTGATATTAATGGTTCACCATCTTCGGAAGATATTAAGAAGGTTGGGATTGGCATTATTGAAGAGTTCAGTTTAATATCTCATGAATAGAAAACGGGTATCACTTAGAGAGTCGACATCAAACAAGAATTGAGTAGCAGTGAAATCAACTTGCAATCATGTTCAGATTTGCAAATAGATGAAGGTGGCGGCCATTATAAAAAAGAAGATATGCAAATACCTTTTGATTTTCAACTGAATCAATAGGTAGAGGTTTTTCTTTGTGGCTTTCGTGATCCTTTTGTTGATTATATGGAGTTTTCAAAAAATTATTCTTGCTCAACAAGGGTTGGCTTTGCTTCACTTTTCCATTTCACTTTGATATGCTATGGATCTCTTTATTTGTCAAAACCAGATCAAGAGTTTCACCAATTAGAAAAATACTTGTATGGCTTCATTAGAAGCATGTTTTTACCTGCTCTAAAGGAAGCAGTTGGATAGAGTAGGTAGTGTGTAAAATAAGCTCGTCATATGAGCAGGTAGATTCTTTTCAGTTTGTTAGTTTATTGCAGTATGTTGTTTTTCAGAGTTTGAATAAAGATTGCAGAGATCTAGTGACAGTATGAATGACTCCACAAACCCCATGGACTAGGCATAGCATAAATGTGGATGTTTGCAGAGGTAAAAGTTTGCAGGTTGTGTTGCACGGATACATAGAGGAAAGGGCACAGTGGTATGCTTGTTCTTGATGCCTCACAGGGAGAGCATCATCCCTAGTTGGAGCCAGTGTTAGTATTCAAATTATCAGTATTAAAATTTGGACTCTTGGTCATGACAGGCACGCTACTAGAAAAGGGACATTCTTGTAGCACCATTATAAAGCATCATATTATTTCTTGAATCTTTCGCTAGATTCGTTTTCAGGCCATATCTAGATTGCTTATGTTTTTAATGGCAATATTCGTGCCTATGGATTGAAATGCAGTTTCACTAGCAAATAACAATGATTTCATTAAGCCATTTTAGCTTTTGTGGTCAGTTTTATGTTCTCGGGTCTTTATGCAGAGTTATTTATTTTTGTAAAAGTTTTGGGGCCATTTTCTAAACATCAATCAGGAGCTTACAAGAAAAGCACCAGAAATCTGCATCAGCCACATATTCCATCATTAGTCATGCAACTTCATGAGTTAGAGCCACATCACACCAGTCAAGTCAAAGACAGTGCACTAGAACCACAGCAAGCCTCAACGAGGAGGAGTTATCATGGCTGAGGAAAAATTTGTCTTTCCAACAGAAATCATTGCCATATGTTCTCGAAGAATTAGTTTTTCCAAACAGAAATCATTTCCATCTGCTCCAATAATTGACATTCATCATGAAGGTGAAAGATTTATTTTAGTTGAAACCTTTCCACAATACCACAATAGCAAGTCAGGTGAAGGGATCACTTGTTTATGGAAAACAAGGAATGGGTTATTATCTGTTGACGAATCTCATCACCTGCTCATGGACAGTCATCATCACACGTCTAGGGGAGTGTGAGCTAACACCGTCCTCCCATGACTCCGGTTTTAGAGTATACACGGTGGGAAATGCCTCCACCCCTCCTAATAGAACTAGGGTCAACACCCTACCATGGAACATACAGTGGCACTATGTTGTTGGGAATTTTGTCATCATATATTCAGTTTTAGGCAGTCTCGCCACCTGAAAACCTGCACTTGTCCAAATATCATAGCAATGCATTTGAACCAATATAATTTCACATACAAAATTTATACCATATTATTTCCTAGTTGATGTTCACAACATTAATCTTTCATCATCATTATTCTTTGGCTATTTCATAGCCTCTTGACCTGCAAATTAGTATCTAACACAACTCATACATATACATGCATTATCATCATGTGAATGCATTTAATCATAATCTCAATCCAGTATCCACGTACCAACAACTTTAAATGTCAAAATTTTCAAGTTATAAATAGATTGCATAATATCCATCATAATTCAAATAGCGTTAAACATTCATAGAATTGACATTCACATAGGTTCATATGTCTTAAAAGTTCAAGTGTATCATTAATAGTTTCACAGTGAATAGAAAATAAAGATGATTAGGCCTTAAGTATTTCTAGTTGTCTAAGTCAAAAGGTGGCATTACATACACCCAACCTTTGAGAAAACATATTCCTGAGGTGGTCAAAAAAGTGAGGGATGATCTCGTCGTAAGGTCTTGGCATCCTCACAAGTAGCAGATCCAGGGCTATACTTGTCCCACTGACCTTAACTTAGTCTACCAGACAGTTCCTGAGTTGTCCTACCCTACGGTCAAATATGCGTAACAGTTCTATCGTGAAGGTTCCCGCGTCTGATACCTACAATTCCTTCCAATTCAGTTTATGAGATTCGTCAGCAGATAATAACCCAGTCCACGTTTTCCATAAACAAGCGATCCCCCTTATTATAAAACTCCCTACCCAGCACACACCCATCGTCCTCATCCTATTCTGCATGTTTAATCTCAAATCATCGCCTCTTATCATTCCTCAGATCCACTAGTAGTGGATTACAATTTTAGAGAAGAAGATGACTGTAAAAGCAGAAGTGATTGTGGAAAAGCTAAAGGAATCAGTTGTGAACAAAATGGTGGAGGTAATAGATGAGGTTAAAACATGACAATAATGTGAACACAGACTAGACCATTTATAACACTTTGGCAGTTGCATACATAAAGGATGGCATCCTTGACAAGGAAGAATCTACTTTGGAGGAGGCAAAGAGTCTATTTGTGTCAGATATGATGTTAGAATGGCCAATATCTTTCTGAGGGCTTGTGTCCAAAAAGGGTTGTTGGAAAAAGAAGAATTGCTTCTTAGCAATCTCTTAGAGAGAGGGGGTGAACCAAATTTCAATACCTGGGAAATATTGATTGAAGGATATATACAGAATCGGAAATTTGAGCAGGTTGTAGTAGCACTGAAGAAATATGCATCGGTTGGAAAAGTTGTGCCATGGAAGCCAAAGCCTGTCAATGTGCTAGCCATTCTAAAACATTTTGAGAATCATGGTGATGTAGATAGTACAGAGAATCTTCTAAAACTGTTCAGAGATCTTAACTGTGTAGACACTAGTGAAATGTTCATTCATGCAGATATTAAGTGGATACCTTGTTCTTGCAGATTTAATAAAGTTTATATGAAGGTACAAGTTATGAAAGTTTTCTAGGCTTCTTTTATCAGTTTTTATAGTGGCAAACAGGTGGCAGCATATCGATTCGATGAGCATTTCCAAGAGGGAAGTCACAGGTGGTAAAAGGTTTAGTCAAAGGATTATTTCTAGGACATGTGGAAGACAGTCAAAGAGATGGAAATCAGTTTCCAATTCTAGGTGGTAGTTTAAGGGTCAAGTCAAGTTTTGATAAAGATTTTATTCTTTGCATTTAGTATTTAAATTTCTAGTTTTTAATAAGATAGTTTAATTTAGTTTGATAGATGGATTTTCAGATCCATCTCTTTAGGATCTAATCTCATCTATTGTAACTAGATTAGATTTTTGATCCCTTCTTCAAGGATATTAATTAATCATTGTAAGATTATAAAGCCAAAACATTTCGACAGAGAGATGAGAGGCCCGAGAGGGTAAGGCCTGAGAAGAATTTGATGAAATAGTCAGCCAATATGTGTTATTGTAAGCCTGAGGGAATCTTATTCTGTGATCGCTTCTGACATTGAAGATCTATGACAATTGTTTTTATCAGATTGTGATTTCCCTTGTTTTTCACTCTATTTTTCATATTCCTTGAATGAATTGTAGACATTGAGAATCAATGGCTGCCCAGGGATAATAGATTATGGAGCGGTAAAGATTTTCCTCTAACTTCCTACTATTTGTGTGTTTTGTTTCAAGTACCCTTTCATCCATTTGACAAAGAGAATCTTGGTTTGATGGGTGTTCTACTTTTTGTTTATTCCCTATTCTTCTACCCATTTTCATATAAACTTCTTATCTGATATGCAATTTGATTTCCTTCGATCAACAGGGTGTTTACTTGACTCCTTGCCCAATGGTGTTTTAACTGATCTACATTTATCCATTTTCTCTTATTCTTTTTCTTTCCATCTACCTAATCCACCTTCTTTCAAAACCCAAAACACATCCTTATTTATAAAATCATTGCAATAACCGAAGATGTTCTAGGCTTGACCCTATAGAAGTCTAGGGGCAACTTCTAGAACTAACATCTTTTGGCGCCGCTGTCGAGGACGAAGCAATGAAGATATCTTCCCTGGGAGAACGACAACGATCATATCCAATTCTTGATGGTGAACAGGAAGAGGGAATATACATGACTGCACATCTTTCACCATGGCGACTCCATTCTTCTGAGATTCATAGGCAACTCCACTGGTTGAAGATCCAGGATGGCCATGGAAATTATTTTGGCTCGGAGGTATGCATTTTTTTATTTCACCAACATAGATGGTTTTCCACATCCAGTGCCTACAATAGCTTAATGGGATGACTATCTTCCCAGATTTAGAGGAAGCAAGGATGATCATCCTGGTGAGAATTTATTAAATTTTCATAAATGCATGCTTAAACATAATTTTGTTCATGAGGATGTCTTAATCAAGATGTTCAGATTTTCGTTAGAAGAACATGCTCGTGAATGGTGTCAATCCCTTCTTGTTGCTAGCGTTCATTCTTTGAAGGAGTTTCATACTATTTTTATCATTATTACAAAAACATTTATCCAGTTGATTTTCCTTTTGATAACTGTTGTAAAGAATTCGAATTCGACATCCAGCATTCAGTTAGTATTTCTTCTGGTTGTAAGGATGTTGGTGATAGCCATACTATAGACACATTTGTCCTTTATTCAAATGTTTCTAGTAGTTTTGACTATGATATAGAGGATGATTATGTTGAGGAAGGAGAAGATGTTTAATCGTCTTCCGAAACTTCTTCTAAATCTGTTTTACAGCATGAGGTTGCTCATCCTTCTATGCAAGACACAAAGGTTTTTGGCTCACCTATCTATGATGAGTATTATGATTCTGAAGATGATGGTAATTTCTATGAACAACAGATCTCATATTTTCTCTCTAAGTCTTTTGATCAGCAACTTTATCACAGCAATCAAGATTTAGATTCACTCCTTGATAGTCATGGTTCAAGTGGAGGGAAAATTTTCACATCAACACATAATGAAAACTTCAGTAGTAAGCCACTTTATGAAAGCTATGCATCAGAAGTTGAGGAGGGAAATGATGGAAACCTGAAGCAATTTTATGAACAATTTACTAAGCATGTTCCTTCACTAGTTGTAGCAAATTCATTTCTGGAAGTCAGCAAGCCAATATCTGATATTAATGGTTCACCATCTTCAGAATATATTAAGCAGGTTGGGATTTGCATTATTGAAGAGTTCAGTTTAATATCTCATGAATAGAAAACTGGTATCACTTACAGAGCAGACATCAAACAAGAATTGAGTAGCAATGAAATCATCTTGCAATCATGTTTATATATGCAAATAGCTGAAGGTGGCGACCATTATTAGAAAGAAGATATGTAGAGACCTTTTGATCTTCAACTAAAAAAATAGGTAGAGGTTTTTATTTTTGGATTTCGTTATCCTTTTGTTGATTATATGGAGTTTTCAAGCACTTCAAATGACAAATTATTCTTGCTCAGTGAGGATTGGCTTTGCTTCACTTTGATATGCTATGGATCTCTTTATTTTTCAAAACCAGATCAAGAGTTTCACCAATTAGCAAAATACGTGTATGGCTTCATTGGAAGCATGTTTTTACCTGATCTAAAGGAAGCAGTCAGATAGAGTAGGTAGTGTGTAAAATAAGCTTGTCATATGAGCAGGTAGATTCTTTTCAGTTTGTTAGTTTGTTGCAGTATGTTGTTTTTCAGAGTTTGAATAAAGATTGCAGAGATCTGGTGACAGTATGAATGACTCCACAAACCCCATGGACTAGGCATAGCATAAATGTGGATGTTTGCAGAGGTAAAAGTTTGCAGGTTGCATTGTAGGGATACACAGAGGAAAGGGCACAGTGGTATGCTTGTTCTTGATGCCTCACAGGGAGAGCATCATCCCCAGTTGGAGCCAATGTTATTATTTAAATTATCAGTATTAAAATTTGGACTTTTGGTCATGACAGGCATGCTACTAGAAAAGGTACATTCCTACAGCACCATTATAAAGCATCACATTATTTCTTGAATCTTTCACCAGATTCATTTTCGGGCCATATCTAGATTGCTTATGTTTTTAATGGAAATATTTGTGCCTATGGATTGAAATGCAGTTTCCCTAGCAAATAACAATGATTTCATTAGCCATTTTAGCTTGTGTGCTCAGTTTTATGTTCTCAGGTCTTTATGCAGAGTTATTTATTTTTGTAAAAGTTTTGGGGCCATTTTCTAAACATCAATCAGGAGCTTACAAGAAAAGCACCCGAAATCTGCATCAACCACATATGCCAGCATTAGTCACGCAACATCATGAGTTAGAGCCACATCACACTAGTCACGTCAAAGACAGCGCACTAGCTCCACACCAAGCCATGACGAGGAGTAGTTATCCTAGCTGAGGAAAAATTTGTCTTGCCAACAGAAATCATTGCCATCTGTTCTCGAAGAATTAGTTTTTCCAAAAAGAAGTCATTGCCATCTTCTCTGATAATTGGCATTCATCGTGAAGGTGAAAGATTTATTTCGGTTGAAACCTGTCCACAATACCACAACAGAAAGTCGGGTGAAGGGATCGCTTGTTTATGGAAAACGAGGACTGGATTATTATCTGTTGACGAATCTCATAACCCGCTCATGGACAGTCATCATCACGCGTCTAGGGGAGTGTGAGATAACACCGTCCATAACCCGCTATCCCCATGAAGCTTCTTACCTCATGAGCATTTTTCAGCACTGGCCATTCCATAATGGCCTTTACCTTTTCTGGGTCCATAGAGATTCCTTCATCGGAAATGATATGACCTAAATAGTGAATTTCTTTCTGGAAGAAAGAACACTTCAACAAATTTCCATATAATTTTTTCTCTCTAAGGCATGTTAACACCACTCGCAAGTGTCCTTCATGTTATCTTTCATTCTTGGAATAGATGAGGATATCATCCAGAAATATCTGTAAAAAGTGATCTAAGTACTTTCATAATACACCATTCATGAGGCTCATGAATACTGTTGGCACATTGGTCAAACCAAAAGGTACCACAATGAACTCATAATGCCTAAATCGATTATAAAATGCAGTTTTAGGAATATCGCCTTCCTTAATCCTTAACTGGCGATACCCTGATTGCAGATAAATTTTTGAGAACATTGTTACTCCTTTCATCTGATCAAAGAGATAATCTATCTGTGGCATTAGGTACCTATTTTCACTATAGCATGCTTCAAGTCCCTGTAATCTATACACATTCGTAAGGAACCATCATTCTTCTTGAAAAAAATTATCGTTGCACCCCAAGGTGAGACACTAGGCCTTATTAGTCCTAAGTCAAGTAGTTCCTTCAACTGCATCTGCAACTCACAAAGTTATGGTGTTATTATCATATACGGTGTCTTGGAAATTGGCTCCACACCAGGGTTTATCTCAATGGTAAAATCAAGCTCCCTCTCAGGAGGTAACCCTGGTAACTCTTTTGGATAAACTTCATTAAAATCCAACAATATTGGACACTGATCCAAGGAGGGTCCTTTCCCTTCATTGACTTCTTCCACTACATACAATCTACAACCTTGACTCATGCAACGTTTAACCTTCATGGTTGAGATAAAGTGTAGAGATACTTTCCTTCATACACCATGGATCTCTACTGACCTTCCTTCATCATCAACACAAAGCACCCTTTTTTCGAAACAATCTACCATACCTCGATGGGATTCTAACCAGTCCATTCCAATGATTAGTTCATACGTCCATAGAGCAGTGACATACACCTTCAACCTAGTAGTCCACACTCCCAGGTCTACAAGACAATTATCAATGCTAGGTCCTACCACTTGTTTTTCCCCCAAATCCATCTCAACTTGTTTAAAGTCACTGTGCTCATACGCTGCCAACCCACACTTTTCTAATACACAAGGTGAAATGAAACTATCTGTATCACTAGACTCAAATAAAAGTTTAACATTGACATGATTTAGAGTACTTGACGACTCCACCGATGTGGATTGATGTTCTACCTGACGATTATTAATTGTTGCCTAAATCTGGTGGCTACTACTCGCTCTTCCCATCGGGGCCTTTCCTTCTCTATGCACAAAGCCTGCTTGTAACTCTGGAACATCACGCTGGTAATGAGTTCCTCCACACCCCCAACAAGTAACACCAAATGGAACCTTCACCCTGCCCTGTGACAGTCTCTAAAATGAGTTCCTTCCCCTATAACCCCTTCCCCAACTAACTACTCCCTGAGAAGTTCGTGGACCTAACTGCATCGTTGGTGATGAGCAGGATGTTGCACTCACTGCCATTGAAAAACCTGATGTAACTGCTCTAGGAGTGACTCTATTGCCATAAGGAGGGGGTCTAGAGCTTCCTCCCCTGGAGAAGGTCTTAGGGGCCTTCCCCACGAATCCAGGATGTTGTGGAATGGTTGATCTCATACCTTTGTTTAAGCTCATATGCTCTTCCACATAATGGGAATTTTCAACTACTCCGGCTACAAACGATGGCTTCCATGTCCATACCATGGCCCTTATCCTAGGGTTTAACCCATACACAAAATGTTTTGCTTATTGTTGATCAGTATCCATGTGTGAGACATATTTTACTAACTCCATGAACCTGATCTCATAATATCCCATGGTCTTGTTTCCCTAAACTAGAGCATAAAATGTTCCTACCTGTTCCTCGTAGTATGTAGGAAAATATTTCCTTCGGAACCTTTCCTCAAAAAACTCCCATGAGATAGTGTCTAGGGTAAGGTGAAACCACCTCTCTAGGTTACCCCACCAACTCAAGGCATTGTCCCTCAACTAAAAGATCGCTATATTTGCCTTAGATTTGGAAGCATAGTCTCTTAAGGAGAAACATCGCATCATTCCTTCCAACCATGCATCCGCACATTCACTTGCATGACCCCCAGCAAACTATGGGAGTTTGATCTTCTTTAGTTCTCTGGTGATGTCCCCTGGTGGAGGCCCTCCCTCTAAGTCCATCACTGCTTCAAGGTTGCCCACTCCATATGGCGGGGGTTCCACTTTGATATCAGCTGACTGGAATCCCTTTAATGTCTCATTAATAGCCTTAAAGAGCGCAAAATGAGAGCTAATTTAGGTGATGGTGGTCCTTGCGACGATGCCCCTCGGCCTTGATTTCCCTGAGTCCTAACCATCTTGAATAACAGAATCTGCATCAAACCAAATGCTTATCAGGGAAGAGTTTAAGGCATTCCACATTCTCTCAACTTATACTTGTAATCATAGGGTTAGGAATAAGTTTTTTTTTTACTTTTCTGTAAATTGTTAGATTTTTAGCTCGAGAGGTACTCTACATTTTTGTCTTGTTTGTAGATGTTACATTATGTTGACACTACTAGGCACTTAACTTTGTAATGGGTTTTTATAAAGTTGTAAAGTGGTTCTTTTATTAAAGTGACTTTTTAATAAAGTGTACCTTCTAATTTTAAAGTGACTTTATTTCATAAAGTACACTTATGTAATA
>SNQJ01S0044062.1:93269-108384 GCA_010110895.2 Picea sitchensis
GTTTTAGAGTGGAAAAAATTGGAGGATTCAGATTGCAAGGCCATTTTAGTGGCAGGTCCCAGTTTGGAAAATTGGGGTCTGGAACCTTCTGGAGCTATTTTAAGGAATCAAACAAATAAATTTGGGGTTTTGGTGTTAGGAAATTATTCCCACTCCCTTGAGAGTATTCTACACTCTGATACCTTACCAACGGTGCAGATTGTACGTCAATCAGAGTTCGTATGAAAAATTTATTCCTCTCGCAAGTTTCCCTACCGTGTTGACCACCATGGTATGAGAGGATGCCACGTTAGCCCCCATTACTCACGCATATGGGGCTAGCCACATATGTAATTTCAAGAATATTCTAGAAGGTCCAAAACCCTATCACAATTGAGGGTTGAGGAAGTCAAAAACCTACCCCTAGATGGCTATCGAGATATGTTAAATATCAGACCATTAGGAGGAGAAGGGGTTCCATTCTTTTTCATGGTATCTTGTTCCATAGCTGAGAAAAGCATCTGAGAGTGGTATTCTATGAGCATAACAGAGGAGGATATAATTTTTAGAAGCCATACCGTCCAAAAGTCAAAGGAAACTCCACAGAGAGTGCCTCTTTCTTTTTACTTGCATCATTTCTATACTAGAGAAAAGAGAGAAGAGAAGCCTCACCTTCTAGCTAGGTTTTCTCTCGTATTGGGTTTCCCAAGTCATATATTGTGTTTATTTGTGGATGGTGTGATGGTATTTTACCGTTCTCTGTTTTCCGCATTTTATCTATTTTTGCATAAGCAGAAAAATCAATAACTAAATATTCTGAAAATCTAAAGGAAAAATAACCTTAATAATAAATATTTCAGTTATTTATCATATCTATTGTGATGAATTGTTCTAGTGGAACATACAATTTTTTTTATAGATCTTACTTACTAGACATGGAATTGGGCTTTCTACAAATCTATGCCATAGGGTAAGAAATATTTTGCATAAATATTTTGCATCTAATATCTTGCTTTGACCATGTTTGGTTGCATCTATAGTGTAGTTAGCTTTGTTCTATTACTGGTAGAAACTGTGTAGGCCGAAAGCAGTCAAAGGTGTACATAAAGAAAACCTCCTGTGTAGTGCAATTAATTCCGGTTTGTTACTGGTTGAAATGGTTGATTATTGTTTTGTTTTTTTACAAAGGTGATTTATGAATGTCAGTGTTTATTATAGAATGTGTGCACGCTGAAGACAATTAGAGGTTAACCAGAAAAAAAAGGAATTTAAAAAGATGAAGGTGTTGTCAATTTTATGTGCTATGTGTTGTGAGTTGCACGAGTTGTGGTATTGGGATTCTACAAATATATGTCAGAGGGAAATAAATCATGTGCATTTCATGGTATATGGCAAGGAAGATTAGAAAAAAATTCTTATTTTCTGTCAGCTGATATGTATATTCAGATATGTTTGTTGTACAAATGAAATTAGCTTGTTTGCTTGTTGTCTAATAGTATATGCTTTATGCATAGTGCAAGTGTTGTGTTTTATTGGAGTTTGTTCCAGTGTTTTATTAAACCCTATTCATGTTCATCATATGTAGATAGCTTCATTTTTCGAAAGATATTGCGATGTGCAACGCGTTGTTGCTTATGTGCGGAAGTGTTTTCTTTGACAATTTTTTTGCTTCCCACATAGTCGTATCTCATGTGCTTTGTACAGGGTTTTTGCGGACAATGAACTTTCAGTCCGTTTTCAATTCCTGTGTGGATAATTTATACCAATTCTTATTTTGCAACAACATACATGGATATTCACCGATGTTTCTTTGATATATGCAATTAGTTTGTGTGTTTCTTGTCTAATAGTATATGCTTCATCCATAGTGCAAGTATTGCGTTTTATTGGAGTTATCTTTAGTGTTTTGTTTAACACCATTGCGGTTCATCATATGCAAAATTGTATTTGTTGACAGTTCTCTTTGAATTTCATTTGTATTTGAATACGTAGATAGCTTCATTTTTCAAAATATATTGCGATGTGCAATGCAATGTTTCTTATGTATGAAGACGTTTGATTTGACAGTTTGTATGCATCATGCAATATTGTTTCTTCTGCGCTTTTTACAAAAATTTTCCTTGGATAGTGAACATTCTGTCTATTTTCAATTCTTGTGTGGATAATTGATATCAATTCTGTGGCATCTCTGCATTGTGGTTCTTTCGCATGTCAAATACAATACTTTTGGGATGAACATGTGTAGGAACTCAGTGCAACTACGTCTTTCACACTTTCATTTACATTTGGAGATGCAGATAGTTGCATTGTTTTGAAAGAGATGTCTTGATGTCTGGAATGTGATGCAATTGTTGCAAGAAATAGGGTATTAGTTAATTTTGATATCATTGCAATGTGTGTATATATTTATTGTCGAGGAAAATCAAGAAATGATATATTGCTCCATTTCACAATTCAATGGAAGAGTAACGGAAATGGGAGGGAGATGTGGACTGCATAAAAAAAATATTTTGCAAGGGAATATGAAAAAAATCATCAAATCTAAAAAGAGGATTCTTGTGTAGAAAATGGTCAATATTTCAAAGTGCAATGCGCTATTTCTTATGTGTGTAAAATTTTTCTTAGATGATTTATCGACATCCCACATAGCTATGTCTTTCATGCTTTGTACAATTGTTTTGCCTAGCACAATGGACATTTGGTCTATTTCCAATTCATGTGCAGAGAATTGTTACCAATTCTCTGACATAATTTCATTGGGGTGCTTTTTCACATTGGCAATTGCAATAGTTATGGACCATGGATTTTTTCCATGTTGTTCAAAGGATTTTGATATAAACATATGCAGATACTCACTGTAGTTATGTCTTCTGCACCTCCACTTTGGGAAAAGACATATTGTGACTGCAACCACGAGTTCCATGCATGTTTTTGCCTCATGCAGTGAACATTTGTTCTATTTTCAACTAATGTGCGGAAAATCGATACTGATTATCGGGGATCACTACATTGTGGTGCTTCCATGTGTTGGAATTTGCAATAGTTCTACAATATATTATATGGGTAGTGGCAAGTATTGTGGTTTCTCAGGTTGTAGGAGGGATTTTACTATGGACATATCTACGCAGACGGTTCAATTATGTATTGTGAATTTGTGTACTTTGCAGAGGCATGTGGATATTGCAGGAAGCACTTATGTATTTTAAATGCTTGTGCTAAGAATTTATGTCACTTGTTATTGTGCAGTTCCACACCTCTGTGGTCTCGTGGAATATTTTACTACACCCATGCTTTTGGAGTACACATATCTATTGGTTTTGTGTGTTGGCATTGGGGGTAGGTATGTGGCAGGCATAGAAAAGACTTGTTCTATTTTCTACTGTTGTGTGGAGGAAATACATGCTTGCGAGTTTCTATGCTTTCGCGTCTCTGCATTTGCAATATTTCCACACTTTGTTGTGACAAGCTAGGTAGTTTGGAGGAAGGGGAAATCACCTATGGGCTATTGATTTTTCTTGAATTTAGAAGGAAAGGGAAGTTATTTAGGACCGGTGAAAAGTAAATTCACTTGGTCTTGAACCAATCTCAGGTCTCTAATTTATTTATTGATATCATTGTAGTTCCTATATATCTTTGTTTTCAAGGTAAAGAAAGAAATAATACATTGATCCATTTTTCAATTCAATGGAAGAGTAATGAAAATGGAAGGGAGAGGTGGAATGCATGAAAAAAATATGTTGCAAGAGTATATGAAAAAATTGACACAACCCCCCCTTCCCTCCTGGGGATTCTACGACCTCCCGGTTTTGGATATTCAAATTCCTGAGCCAAATTGGCTCTTCGGGCCTTCAACAAACCCTGAACGATTAACACACAGGTCCCCTTGATGTTACTTGCAAGTTCGAACTACCTGCAAATCCTCTCTCTAGCGCTTTAGTGACACCAATATGTGAGTACTAGCCTTGTGCTAGACTCTTCCCCAATATGACCACGACTATGACCGTGAGTTGGCTCCTTTTCGCAACTTTGGGCTTCGACAATATTGCGACCTCTGCCTTTGTTTCCTTCTGGAATGCCTTCCTCCAAATGCCCGGATCTCTGTCGCGTGTCCTCTTGGATCTGACGATCCCGCTGTACTTCAGATTTCGTGACTTCACAAAGATTCACTCACTCCACACAACTCCTCCAAACTCTATCTCTCGAACAATCCAATCCACTTCCACGTGTCTCCCCATATCCAATGGCTAAGATTCACTTTCACAATTTCACATATTTGTGACCCCACTCCTCAATACTTCGAAACACTCCAAACCACGAAGTTCTGAACTGCTTCACGGTTAACTTCCGTGCAACTCTCCCAGATTTAACAATCTTGACTGATCCCAATCCCCCCTGGACGGATCTTGCTCAATAACTTTGGGAAACCTTAAAGGGATCCTCCCTTTGAATATTTCTCGCCACTCTCCCTCCTGATCTTGTTCTTTCTCGATCCTTTTTCTCTTTGGAGTTATTTCTTCGACACTTGGTCAAATTTCAACCTGTGCACGCCTTGCAATAGGTCCTCCTCCACAACTTAGCTTCTCTGTGGATGAATTTCGCTACTCCTCCTGAGCTTCTGAATCAAAGACTCTGTCACGCACACCTTGTGGACAAAATTCCTTCTACCATCTATGTTAAACTTCTAAGTTAGAACGAATTTTTTCATGCACACCTTGTGGATGCCTATGCACTCCTTGCACATATAAGTTTCATTTTATCTCTTCTGAGCTTCTGAGTCGAAACAAACTCTGTCAAAGCACATCTTGTAGACACTATGCCCACGTGCACTTTCTCGTAGAAGAGAAACAATTGAAACTTATCTAAATATTCACATATTCATACATTCAACCATGTAAACATGTTCATAACATAAGAACAAGAAAATAACAAAGAATTTCAAGTAGATAAAAATCCTACCATTCATTCATTTAGATAGAAACAATAACACCAAACATTTGGGACAATGCTCCTCTACTATATTCATTCAATTTTTATATACATGGGTTCATACAATACTTCTCAACAACTCTCAACTCTCAGATACAATGTCAACCACCTCTATAATGGTTTTCAGCAACAACTATCAACAATCTCCTTTGGGCAGCAATACATTTATTTATACAACATGAGCTTGTTGAGATTTCCCTCCAAGCTACCTTAGTTCTATCCTATCGAATTAAAATATATCAAATACTAAGGCTTTATTACAATAAATGGTTTTGACAGACAGATAAGATCAAACACATCGAATCTGTAATGCAAGCAACTTCATTAAAGAAAATACATCCTCCCACGATCTCACACGATCGTCCAACTTCAAAACATGAAGCTTCTACATTTATGCAATGAAGTCTTTCCCTCCAATGCTCCTGAATTCATTCTGCTCAAGATCTCTCAACTCATACACTATCTGGAACATAATCTTTCCTGTAATTCTGTTTACCAAGTCATTGTATGAAAACTCTGCTTGTGCTAGAATTTGATCTTACTAGCTATGATGTTCAGTGACCAAACTTCTCAGCAAATCTTGATCTATCAATGAAGAAGACTTGTATTCTTGAAAATATTTGCAAGTTAAATTTTATGTGTTAAAATGCAAATGGATCAACTTTGAAACAAAACTTAAATAGGTTTTACTCATTCAAGATTCATATAAACAACAGCAAAAACAGTGAACAGTAAACACATAACACAACAAATGATAAATGAGTTCACCCCTCTCTTGGGCTACATCTCCTGGTCCAACTTCCAATGGATCATTTGTATTATTTTCTCAAAGTGCTAAAAAATGTGCTTTACAATGCTCAAAATTACAAATAGACTGCTCCAATGGCTTCAAAACGTCCAAAAACCCCTAGCTGGGTTTTTCGGCACCTCGTTTGGCCAAAAATTGAAGAAGATAGGCTTCCTGGAAGTCCCCCCTTCAAACTTGTTGTCTCTGCATCTACAAAACACACCCTTGTTGGCTCAACCTATCCTACACTCATATTTAAGCGTAAAAACGTAGCACCAGATGCAAGTACGTGAGCCGTGCAAGCACCTAGCCCCTAACCGTCAAGGGCAAGGTCGTATGACCCATGCGACCGCGCGCTAGCATAAACATAGGCTCTTATTCCATAAGACAATGGTCAAAGGCCAAATGGCGGGTCATTTTTATAACCATTGGAACAAACACAACCGCACGCATGCCCGAATGGTATAGCATTGGGTCATATGTAATACAATGTGCGACCAAGGGCTGGGGCTAAGCCCCGACCTGGTCGCACCCCAAACTAATAGATATGCAAACATTTAAATATATTTCGCCATATATATTACAAGGAACAACTAGTGGCACGCCAGTTGGCGGCTCTTGCCAAGTATTCCCCCCCTTCCCGGAGGTCGCGGGGTCGACTCGGGCCAGCGACATAATTTTAAACCAATAAATATATGACACATGGCGGCCATTGACTGGGCCATGTGTCGTCATCCCTTTCACTGCAAACATGCCATGTCACATGGAAACTATCCAAATAACTACCTGCCACGTGTCGTATGGCCTGCCACATGTCGTACGGTCTGCCACGTCAGCGTTCGTATGGACTGTACAGTTAGCATCCTTTTTTTTGCCTGTTTGTCATTGTGAACAGAACGTGATATCTCTTGCTCTCGACGTCCGTTTGAACCCAAATGAGTTGCGTTGGGTTCATAACGATGAGGCCTACACTCTCGTTCGATTTGAAGCGATTTAGAACACTTTGGATTTTTGAGCAAAATTTGATCCCCTGATCACACCTTCCCATTAGAAAGCTTTTGGACCTCCAAAAGACTATTTTCAGTCTATCTGAAGATGAGGGTATAGCTCCCTCACCTTTCCAACCTCAATCCACTTGGCTTTGCTTGGATTAGTACCTTTAAGACCAACTCGAAGATACTCCACATTTCCTCGTTTTGAAGTTCACTTGGCTTTGCTTTTATTTGTACCTTTAAGACCAACAAATACTCCACATTTCCTCACAGCGAAGTTCGTATCTCCTCCACAAGGATGGTGTTCTCTACGTGCTCAGTGATATTCTGGGAAAATCATCTATAGAAGGAATCTCAACATGCTCTCTTGATCATCAATCAAATGAGGATCATACAATTTCAAATTCTCAACATTAACAATCGCATACATTTGCATATAAGGAAAAAAATCTAAACGAAAGGTACGGTTACCAATCTTGTTTTATAATCTTGCGCGACCATATCGATTTGGTTTTAATTTTTTACCTTCTTCTTTAAGCCTTTCCTTGCTGATTTAAAGACAAAATTCATCTCCAACTTGAACTGTGGTCAACATGATGTTTGTCATGTCTCATCTTGTACTTGGCTTGACTTCTTTCCAATTCTCTTGCACCATTTGATGTAATGGAATCGAATTTGTTCAATAAACTTTCCCACCTCTATCAATGTCATATTGACTATCAATAGAAATATCCTTCCCTAAGATAAAATCTAGTTGGGATATTTTAAATAGCCAAACATGCTTCAAATGGAAACGTTCGAGTTGAAGAGTGCTTAGCTTCTTGGATTGTAAGCATGTATGCAGTTGTTAATGCTCATCCCAAAGTTTAGATGCTTGTCAGGAATAAGCACTAAGAAGATGCACCACTAATCGCTCAATTTACCACTGCCTAAATCCATCTATTTGCATGAAAGCGTTTTTCAGCTTGTGTCCATGAGTGCCCTTATAAACTCGACTAAAAACTTCCAACAAATTGAGAATCCCTGATCATAAACAATGGATTTCTAGGCAATCCAAATGCACCTAAACATTTTGAAAGAACATTTGTTTATTTTCTCATTTATAACCTCGCCTTCGCATAAGGCATCAAAATACACATTTTTCTAAATTGATCAACCACAACATAAATATAATCATGATTTCATCTTGACATAGGTAGTCGTTCTACAAAGTCCATGGAAATACTTTCCAAGGGACGTAGAAGGAACCTGGAAGGGTAGCTAAACCCAACTCTCAATTGCTAGGTTTACTTGTGGCACATAACTAACATCCTCTAACATATCTTGAACCACTTTCATTCATTTTAGGCCAAGAGGCGTGATCTTTGCAAATTAGCCACTATCCTGCCTACACCAAAATGACCAGCAATGAGAGAAGAATGTGATTCTCTTATTATGTTGATTTTTTCACCCCGTGGAATACATAGATTTCCAAGATGATACAAAAGATTACTATTGTAATCCAATTCTCAACATGGTTAGGAATGACACAAGTCTCATATACTTTAAAATCGTAATCCATATTGCTCAACATAACTTTCTATGCATGATAGGACTATGCTTTGGTGAATAACTCAAGCACTAATAATAGCCTTGAAATCATATCAACAAATTTATAACAAATTTCGTTTATACCCGATGACCAAGGAACCTGCTGAAGAAAACCCATCCATCCTAAGTGCCTAGCTTGTTGTAGCTTTGTTTCTGATTATAAGTATTGGTATACATGATCTGTGGGAACAATGGTTTCTTTCCCCAACAAAATAATGTTTCCATTTTTTCACACACTTTTATACCAATGCATACAACTCCTTATACTAAGTAGGATAGTTAATCACTACACCATTAAAAGTTTCGTAATGAAAACAAATGGGATTACCACACTGTAGCAAAACTACTCCCATTGCATAATTGTTTTCATCTATTGATTTCAAAGGTTGTCCCAAATTTGAAGTGCAAGAACTGGCGCTGAACTTATTTTCTCTTTCAAAGTATCAAAAGCCTTTTGTTTCCTTGCCTTCCCATTGAAACTTGCTCGACACTTGTCAACAAGTGATGTAATGGAGTCAGTTTGAAGAAAAGTTAGCAATATTAACAATGCCTCCCCAAAACTTTCTTACCTCTCGCTACATTGTCGGGCTTTAGCCATTCCATTACATGACTTTGACCTTGAGGGATCAATTTCAATTTTCCTCCACCAACAATATGCCTTAAGTAAACAAGTGAAGTCTTTCCAAATTCACATTTGACATCTTCAAAACAATTTTTCCTTTTTCAAAACATTCAAAACTTGTTTCACATGTTTAACATGCTCTTCAATGTAGATTTGCTAAAGATCAAAAATATCATCCAAGTAGACAATAACATTTACACAATCATTAAGAAAATGCCTTAATACATCATTCATAACTCTCAAGAAAGTAGTAACTGTGATTGTAAAGTCCAAAAGGCATACCATCCATTCAAACAACCTTGCTTAGTTTTGAAAGTCGTCTTCCATGTGTCTCCCTCAAGAATCCCCGATCCGATGATATTCAGTTTCAAATCTAACTTAGTAAAATATTTAACATCTTTCAATTGATCAAGCAAATCATCGACCCTAGGAAGAGGATAACCATTCTTTACCGTAATCTTGTTCAAAGCCCCAAAATCAACACACACATGCACTATGTACCATCTTTCTTTGGCACTAACACAATTGAGATCCACATGGACATGGGATTGGTACAATAACCCCTTTTTCGAGAAACTCTAGGATTTGTTTTTCAATTTTTCATTTTCCATGACTGACATTCAGACATGGCTCAATGTTTGAAGAGGACAATCTTGTCGCTAATTGAATTTCATGTTTGATACCCCTTTTTGGAGGTAGTCCTTTTGGTTCTTTAAACATTACATCATATTGTATCACAACCTTGAAATACTCTGTTTTCAATATCATCTTTGGGTTTAACTATCAAGAGAACAAAATTCTTACTAGGATTGACCAATCTCTTCATTTGTCCCACATTTGACCAAGTGATAAATTCCATCTTCTTTAGGGCTGGGCTCAATAATGTACTCAACTCCATTCTAAACAAATGATACTTATTCTCATGACGAAAAATAGCTTTCCTATCGTATAAATATGGGCTTCCTAAACACAATACCACATATATCCAAAGGAATAACATCAAGCTCTACCCTACCAACTTAAATGTGCAAAGTGATAGCTAACCTAAGTTTACACCTCTTGTTGCTCTAACATCATCACATATCCCACCAAGAGGGTATGGCTTAGGATGGGAATTGTTTCCAACTTTAATTTCATGTGCTGTCTCTAGATATAAGGTTTGCTTGAGATCCGTGATCAAATAGAGTATCTATTTTAGTATGCTTTGAAACAACCCTTATATGAAAATGAGAATTGAACTTTTTCAATTCTCTCTTTTTCTTGTAAAGTTACATTGAGATTATTGTTACTTGAAGAACCAGTACTTGCAATAGAACCATTACCTTTGATAACCCATTGCTGTGATCTTCATTTCATCAAATTCTAATTAGAACCTAAATCTTGAACTACAGTTGCAACAGTCTTTGACTATCCTTTGTTGCCACAAACTTTTTGTGTCTTCTTTCAGTATGAAGTTTCTAACAATGGTCTCATCATGGCCATATTTTGAACAATGTTTGGCTGTGAATTTTTCTCCCTCTTCTTAACAACAACATTCTTTTTACCATTGCCCTTAAACTTCCTCTTTATCTCCATGGCTGAAAGGCTTCTTGTTACCCCTCATGAGCTCGCTCCTTCCTCTTGCTTCCCAAATGAGTGGCCTAAACACAAACTTCATCTAGGATTTGAAGGATTAAACACAGAGTATAGTATGTCTCAACATCCATGTAAAGATTCAATGTATTTGAGTAAAGTTCTTGAGAAGACAAATTCCATCTCAAAACCAAAGCCTTTCCTAAATTTGAGTAAAGCTTTGCACATTCTCATTCCTTTAGCTTGTCTAAAATTTTGCCAATCCATAGTAGCTTTGCATATATGCCAATGGATAAAATTGTCTCTTAATTGCAACAATAAAATTCATTCCAAGAGGTTAAAATTTTACCATGTTTCTCTCATGTCCCCGAGTCTTGATTCCCACCAAATGAGTGCTTCACTATCCAACCTTAAAGAAGCAAGCTGAATCTTAGTTTCATCATCTTGAATTTTTTTTTTATCCTACAATACACCTCAATAATCTAATCCACCTTATCTAATTTTATCCATGATTTTGGTTGTCATGATAATGTATTAATGATGGTGTACTCAGTTCTCTTATTGTGGAACTTTCTCCTCGAGAAAATTTATCTCATCTCTTTCCTAAATCACATTTCTTTTGAGGAAGGTTCAGAGGGTCAAGCACATTTTGCTCTCTCGAATGCACACATGATTCTCACATGCTTCTTTAAGTTAGGTGTGAGAAGTTCCCACTGTGTTGAACTCGCTAGGGTGCAAACTCTTCTAAAGAAGAAGGAAAAAGATAAATTTTCGATGCTTCTAGAAGGGAATCTTCTAGAAGGATGAGATGGTATCTTCAAATAGTTATCTAAGTACTGGATTCTCTAATATTTTGGGGATCATTCTTATCCAAGTAATCCACCATTCTCTCCTATATATTGAGGGATTCTCATGGAAAAGGTTAGAAGCAAACAAGGCTAAGTAAGACATTGGCGAATTGGTGAAAGATTGTGTGGGAAGGACTGAAGCTACAACAACTAATAACTCTAGCAACTTTATGAAAGGTGGTTGATCTTCTTCATGCAAGTGGAGCAAGTGTGTGTGTGTAGGAGCCAAGGGCCATTGAAAGGAAGTTTTCACTATCAAGGCTTAGGTTGTAATTTTTACTTTCCATCAATATAATACAAGAATATGTCCCTTTCCCATAAAGTTAGTTCCACTATTGTATAACTCCTTGATCATATACATAGATTAACCGTTCAATAGATTATGCTTTCAATTTCCGGCCATTTGTGGGATGTTTTGGTCTTGACTGCATAAGAGCACTCAAGGAAGCTGGGATCAAAAGACTAAAGGAAGCATCATAAGGTATGTTCGCGGGTTCTTGCCTCCCAGTTCATTCACGTCAAATCTAGGAAAAGAGTATTGTTCTGTTCATTTCTTTGTTCTAGATCCGTGGATCTAGGGAGGTCGTTTTGTGTCCGCACTCACGGATTCATCCAATAACAAAATTGATGCACTCCACTTGGGAGATAACTCATTTTATTTGTGGTTTTTATGTTTTCTGTGGCCATTTTCTCCGGTTTCATTTTTCTCTGTCCTATCACTGAAGTCTTCAGATATCCCCTAGACCTTCCAAGTCTAGAAGCTTTTTGAATTTTTACTTCATTTTTCAAATTTTTGATATAATTAGACTCCCTCGCACCACCACAGTACCGCTGAGAATTGCAAGGTTCACACCGTCCCATAGGTTTCAGCATGCAGGTTCCTCACACCGCTTCAGCATACCTACTAGAATCAATGATTCTCAGACCGTGGTAATATTGCTCTGCCCTCGCGAACATTCTTTTCAAAAATTCCCCTTTGAATTTGAGTTTTGGTCTCTCTAACCTCTAGATCACTGGATTACTTCATGAGCTCTCGGACCTTTGATTGCATCTTTGCTTTAGCCTTGGTATGCATGAGCCCTAGGGTTCTCGCTGGATTTTCTGTCCTTTGTGGTTTGACTTCGCTTCTTTGCTTTTATCGGTAACACCATTCACCGACTTCAATTTGAAATGTGTTTGGATTAGTTAAGATCCAGTTGATTGGTTGAAAGTTAAGTTTGTTTGTTTTTCCATTTGCTACTATGGTTTGAAAGATCATTTTGCATTTGAAAAGACTAAATTAGTTTGTTCTTTATTTCCTTTTGCTTCACTGAAAGAGGACAAATATTTGTTTGTTCATTGATTTGATTTTCCAATGTTGTCTAAAGACAAAAAACAATTCTTTGAAAGAAAAACAAAAAAAAAAAAAAAAAAAAAAAAATTGTTTTTTTGTCTTTAGAAAATAATGGAAAATCAAAATTTTTATTGAGATTTTTTGAAGCATTTGAAAAAGACACAATAGAGTAGTTCTATTTGATAAATGATTGTTTTGTGTTGGCATTTGAAAGGAAATTTTCCATTGTAGTTCAAGGTTGATCTAGAAAAACTTTCTCTCCCATACATTGGATTCATTGAACGAAAATCGACATATTCATTTTCATCCATGCATTTCATTGGGTCAAATGCAACATAAGTTTCCATTTCAAGTACCTTTGAGTAAGTAAACAATTTTGGATTACACTGTGTAATCATAAAATTTGTCTAGTAACTTTTTTCTAGGGCACTTTACACCAACATTTAGCTAGGGCTACGCTTTGGAGTAGGAAGAGAGATACACTTCCAAAAAGCACAAAACACACTATAGCATCTTGTGTTAGGGAGTGTTAAATTCCATTTGCAACATCCTGCCCCGGGAAGCCCTTCTCACAATAAGGGTCAAGCACTAGGTCACATTGATGTTAGCAGAGTCACTCACCCTGCTTTATTGGTCTCAAACAGATTGCACGTGACACGGGGTCACTCTGAGGTATACTCACAAATGATGAGTGGAAGCCTTTGAGTTGATTTCGGCTAGATACCCCAGCTCTATGCAGGATCGATCAGCCTGACCCCTTAGGCTTCATTGTTGTTGGTGGTGAACCCACTGCCTATCTCTGTGGGTTCTTAATTCTGCACCTAGCGGGAAAGTCTTCACTTGCAGACTGAATTGGACAATTGACCAAACTCACTCGGGCTCCTTGGAGGGTATACCCACGATTATGTGTGGGAGCTTGCACCAGGGTGTAAGTATGTTAAGTAGGTCGTCAACGTAACTTTTCCACTCTAGCCCCGCCCCTTCTCATCTCGTTGTTGCGATGTTGGATTTCATCACCAACTAGTGGCTTTGAAATTAGAAGGTATTGTTTGCTTGGTGTTGCTTCCTAGATTTTATTTACTAGCGCGTGTTGTTTGTTTCTTGAAGTTGACCATAGGAGTTTCTTCGCGGAGCTTGTCACTTGTTTACAATAGCTCCCCCACGTCGTTCACGTAGAATGCAAGGTTTATTTCCAGACCATTTGGATGGTTCTCAACCCTTGCCTACCAGTACACCTGTGGGATCTCCTCAGCAGAGTGAAGTACCAGTTATCACCACACCCCAAGTGGAAACAAGTGAAGTCCCAGTTGTCACCACACCACAAGTGGAATCAACTGACTCTTTAGAACCTTTTCGAATTACCAATACTAGAGAGGAATTTCGAATTCGCCGTGGTGAACGACCCTTTATGCGATTGAATTCTTCCAGAGAAATAGTTGTTACTACTTCTGGATCACCCGTTGGGCCTTTTCCCGGGGTAGAAGGCCAAGATCCTTTTTGTTCAGGTGATTTTCGAAGGGCCCTTTTTGGTCCTGGTTCACCTACAATCTATGAAATCAACCCTCCGGTGTTTTCTGAGACAGAGACTGTATCGGTGAATACCACTTATCACTTTGTTCTCCCCGACGAGATGGCCCATCTCGCAAATACTACGAGTGTCCCAACCAGAGTTACTGTAGTTGGTCTTGCTCCTATTAACACACAACGAACGCCCAATGTCACACTACCACCTGGATACCATGCATTGAATTCTTTGTTGAATGCTTCTGTTTCGACACCTCTGCAAACCCCAGCCGGTTCTTCAGGTGGTCCTTCTTTTCCTGGGCACCCTATTCCCGATTTTATTCCAACACTCCCTCAATTTCCTTCTGGCATTCCTAATCCTAGTGGCACTATACTGTCCATTACATCAAACTTGCAAATTCCCATTGGTGGACAAGGTGGTACCACTCAACTTCCTCTTACTGGACATATTCCAATTACTACACAACCTTTGATTGGGACACAATTCCTGGTTGGAACACCACCTTCGATAGGGGGACCAACCCCACCTTTTGGAAAAAATATACCTCCTACTTTGGCCCAGTATTGGAATCAGATGATACAAAATCTTCCTCAAACGACTGGGGGGCAGCAGACTATCCCTACTATAGGCCAACCATATCCAGGTATACCCAATTCTATTTGGGGTCAGGGTCACAATACTCAAACTCAGGTCCCTAATCAAACTCAAGGTTTCAATCCTTGGAACTACTATCCTCTTCAACCACCACCGAATCAGCCTGGGCCTTCCCACTATGGGCAAACTGCTTACGGTCCTACTGGTTTGCCGACAGAGCTTCCACCCCAAAGCCATCAGTACCCGCAGGTGAATCGACAATTACCTTTTCTTGCTACTTTGGATTT
>SNQJ01S0044063.1:0-10916 GCA_010110895.2 Picea sitchensis
AGAATGTAAAGATTACTTATCATATAAAGAAGAAGAGGTTTTTACCCTTTATGGGTTTCCTTAGGAAATATCTGTCTCTGTGTATCTCATATGTGTGAATGATGTTGAATGTTCTATTGCTTACTTCCCTGCATTATTGTGATTATCATTGAGTGCTCTGTAAAGAGTTTAAAATAAGCATAATTATTTAAGCATGGTAACAACTGATTCACCCCCTCTCAGTTGTCCAACAAAAACAATTAGTAGAGTTACACCCCAAAACCAAAAAAGATTAATACAGTAAAACTATTTATCTGATTCCATTTTGGATAATCAATATAAAATTAGGGTTATAATTTGTATGGAAATCAAAGATGAGCGAGAAATAACTAATATACATTACTAACACAATTTTTTCTGTGTAAAAGAACTTTAAAAATGCCACACTTTTTATAGTTTATTAAAAACTTATTTCATATCTTAATTGATTATAAAAACTTTTAAGAATAGCACACCTTTTATATTTTATTAAAAAATTATTTTCATATTTTAATCGATTGGTTCATGTTACAAATTAAGATGATCACTACTATATTTTAAAACTTATTTCATATTTTTATTTTATATCTTTAATTGATTATAAGAATTTTTACATTGCTGACACACATTTATCTGTATAAAAGAACTTTTAAAAATGCCACACTTTTTATATAGTTTATTAAAAAATTATTTCATAATTTAATTGATTATAAGAACTTTTCAGAATACCACACTTTTTATATTTTATTCAAAACTTAGTTTCATATTTTAATTGATTGGTTCATGTTACAAATTAAGATGATCACTACTATATTTTAAAACTTATTTCATATTTTAATTGATTATAAAAAAAATTAAGAAAATCATACTTTTAATAGTTTAAAATTTTAAAACTTATTTCATATTTTAATTATTTATAAGATCTTTTAAGAAAACCATATTTTTTTGTTTATAGTTTATTAAAATTTTATTTATTATTTTAATTGATTGCTTAATGTTACAAATTAAGATGACCACTACTAAGAAAACCTTTTATAGTTTATTAAAAACTTATTTCATATTTTAATTGATTGGTTCGGGGTATAAATTAACATGATCACTACATTTATTTTAAAGTAAAGTAAGATGTGTTTTTTTAAGTTATAATTTATTTTAAAAACAAAATTTTAAATTATTTTTATTAGTTCATGATAATTCAATTTAGTAAAAGTTTATTTATTATCACAATTTCAAATTAGTGATCAGTTTAATTATACTAATTAAATGTTAAAAAGTAAACAAGTTAATTGACCAGCATCTTCAATTAATAACCATACTATTGAAATTTATGGTTAAAAAATGATTACATATACCTATCTCCAATAAGTGGAGGCCTTTCGACCTGAGAAAAATATCTTTATTACACAATATACATATTTTGAATAAGCATCATTAAAAATGAACACTTAACGGGTAAACAGGTTTCTTGCATTGTTAAAAAGATGAACCTTGGTCATGTGCGCGTGCGTTGTAGATAAAAATTATAATTTTATATTCTGTTTTTCTACTGTATTTTCAAACATAATTAGAGAAATTTTAGTGTCCATTTTATATGTAGTTTGAGAAAGGTCGTACATAGGTCTGAGGTGGATATGGACAGGCCTGTAGGCGCGACGCACACAAACAACAAACATTCTGTCCAAAAGCCAAAATTTAAGCAGATCAGACCATTCAGCGGCTGAGCTAATATGAGTAGAGCTCATAGCTTAAGCAGAGGGAAAACGTGAGGAGAAACTGAAGAAGTGTAATGGAGAAATTGAAGTAAATAAAATCGTTGAATGAAGGGCGAGATTGCATTTTTGCTGCATTTTATGTACCAAAATTCTTTGAAGACAGCTGAATCTCATCTGCATGGAGTCCATATCTCCGACGGAATTCAGATGCATCAAGAAAAGGAACATTTAAAACATTGACGTACTTCACAGAATACGCTGTACAGATGCACCGTACAGCGTTAAACTTTAATGAAGAAGCCGATACGGAATTGAGCTTTACATAATATAAATATGCGATGCTGAATGGATTCTATTAAATAAACCTTGAACGAGAAAAAAGCTACACAGAGCACAAAATCTTAGAGCCTTGAGCTCCCAATCTATGTACTGAAACAAAGAAATAAGATGTAAAAATCAAGCTTTATTTGAAATATAGAAATGGATGCTTCAACACGGAGATATTCTCAACACCAAAAATTTATTGAAATACAGAAATTCACAGAAGTTATAACTTCTGTTCAGAAGGCACACAATGTAGGTAAACATGGAAAAAGTCCTTTCAAGAGCTACTCTTGCAATACAGAAATTGATAAAAGTTATAGCTTCTGTCAAGAAGGCACACAACGTAGATAAACCTGGAAAAAGTCCTTTCCAGATCTGCAGACATAGATTCAATACTATTCACATTCCTTCGCTGGGCGTTCTTGAAGAGATGAACAGAACATATAAATTTCTACCGATTTTGCTTGGCAGTTCCAATTTCAACGCCAAATAATCTGATACTACCGCTAGTAGTTTCCATTCTAGTCATTTGAGAAGAGCTAGATACACTTCGACCTGCAACTGTAACATGATCCCTTGCTCCATTGCCATCTTGGCTTTCATCTGTTGGGAAGAAACTGTGTTCTCTTGCCTTCCTTCTCATATCAGTATTCGATAGTCTTCCCTCTACATTTGACTCCTCCCCCAATTGAGTCCCTCCATTGTCCACACACTCTGAGTAGTAACCCATGTGAACTGGAAGAAGACTACTGTGCGATACCGAGTTCTTATTGTAAAAATGCAGAGGCTTCTGATCATGGGGATTAACAAGCAAGTGTGCAAAAGGAGAAGAATAAGCTATATGTTGGCATCCAATGATGTCTGCAGTGGGTTTTGAATAGGTTGGACGATGAGTGACACTGATATAGAGCTTGCCATTGGCCCTACACCTCTGGAAGGAAACAATATCTCCAGCTTGTAATTGTTTCTCCTTAACAAACCTGCTCCATCCCCTAGTCAGGACGTAGCTTTGACTGCTCTTCCAAAATGAGTACCTGAACTCCCATTCTTTGTTGTTCTCGTCCACAAATACAAGAGTTTCATCTTTATCATTGATTTGTGATTCTGGGGGGAAATTACGCTCTGCATGCTGTTTTGGAACCACCAATCTATTAAGCTTTCCAACATCGCTAGGAGTCACCTCTTTGTCAAATAGATGCTCTGGATTAACCATCAATTGCCCATACCGTCTAACATTTTTGATGTTTGCATTTCTTTCCCCAGCTTCAGGTGGAACTCTACTCTTTATTGATATGAAATAGTTAAATTTCTCTGGGTAAGAATGATCTTTAATCATCTGGACCACTTGTTCCTTGGTGTACAACTCTTGAAAGTTGTTTTCTATCTGACACTGTTTTCCATTGAGAAGATTTCGAGGACCCTCAGCACTTCTGAACTTAAGACAAGCCCTGTCATATGCTAATGCAGCTTCAACTTCGCTGTTGAAAGTTCCCAACCATAGTCTCTGATGGCTTACATATATCTGAGCTCCCCATTTACCATTATGCTGAGGAACAACTCCTTTGTACTCCGAGGAAAACTGTCTTGAAGCAATTCCGCTCTTCGACTGACCCGATGCTTCTGTTCTAAGATTGAAAGGACTAATCGATCCTGGAGTTGAGACATTGGATCCTAAACATGGCTTCGTGTTCGCCATGAAAGCATTTATCCATTTATATTCTTTGGCCAAGAGATGTATCTGATTGTCCTGAATCACCTCCCACTCACCTGAGTCACCCATATTCAACCCAAAAGAACCAAAGAAATAAACATGAGAAAAATCATGTAACCGAAAACTTTAAAGCACTAAAGACAGAAAAGCATGCAGTTTCTATAATGTCTGCACTCACTTGCTTTTTCCCGTTATCGTAGTATGTGAAGATTAAATGTATTCTCATGCTTTTCCTTGTAATATTTTGGAAACCTCCCATATTTGTTCGCAAGTTGTGGTGTGCCAACTAAGTTCTTCTACCTAAATCTGGAAACCATTTTAGCAGCTCTCATATCTAGTTTCCGAATTTCACTTGAAAACTGAATTCAAGTAGTACTGCAGAGGAAGAGAATACACATAAAGCTGAGAGGCAGCGGTGATGGGATAAGATACCTGTAAATTGAATAACGGGCAGGCAGCTTTGTTGCTAACTTTGGTTTTTACACGGCCAGAGAATGCTATCTGATGATTGTTTTTTAATGACTTTGGTCCTCCCAGATACACAGGACGGCTGCGCTCATTTTCATATTTATGACAACGAAGACTGGGCGCGGTTCGTTCTTCCAGGCACCTACTTGATTCCTTTCTCTCCTAATCTGGCCTATCCCCGCCATGGTACTATAGACGCAGCTAAAACTGTGGGAATAAGTAGGTATAGATTTAGGTGTCACATTATTTTGTCTCTTGCCTTGCATTTAGACCAACGGAAAATTCCTACGTGCTGGAGACTGAAGAGGGTGAGACCATATTTGTTTTAACAGGTAAGTGGATGGAGTTTCTTAAGCTAAATCTGAAAGAAGAAGAAAGTAAAATATGTTTTGAAAAATCAGGATAATTTCCTGTACTTTGCTTGCTTGATGGCGTCCCTGATAAATTATTTGCTTGCACTGCAAGCATCACAGTGATCGCTATAGGGAACGACATTCGGATTATGCACAAATTATTTGCTTAATCACAGTAATCGTTAATGGAATTGTAATTACAAAATCATCTGACTACCTATCCATTTCAGACGGCCGTTCTTGCTGTGTTTATGTTCATGTTGTAAAGAACAAATTAGTGGGTAATTTGGTTTTGTGCAGAGTGTAAGTTTGTTTTTAAAATTTGCTTATTAATTATAATTGGAATAGTGTTTAGTGCGTAGGGAGTTGGTGATGGAGTTGGAGTTTACTGTTAAGTAATTATAATCCATTAGTTGTTAAGTAATTATAATCGATTAGCTGTGAGGTATATGGCAGTGGGTGATGGAGTTGAAATGTCTTGTTAAAGACATTTTGTTATGTAAAGTTACTAATTATAATCGGATTAGCTTTGAGGTATAGGAAAGTGGGTGATGGAGTTGGAGTATCTTGTTAAGACATTCTGTTATGTAAAGTTACTAATTATAATCAGGTTAGTTGAGGTATAGGGCAGTGGGTGAGGGAGTTGAAGTATCTTTAAGACACTCTGTTATGTAAAGTTATTAGTTAGAAGCTTAATATTGAAATATAAAATTTATAATTGGAATTGCCCTAAAATATAAGGCAGTGAGTGATGAAGTTGAAGTGTATTGTTAAGACACTCTGTTATATGAAATTATTAGTTCTAAGCTTAACATTTAAAAAAAAAAATACTATACTCTTACGAACTGATTTTAACAAAAACACAGTAATTCAGTTTGCAACATTGCTTCCTTAGAATTGAACACAGTAATTCAGTTTGCAACGTTGCATCCTTAGGATTGTTGATCTTTTCCTGATTAAAGAAACCAAAAAAAGATTGTTCTTTCAACGGAGCTGAGAGATCACAGAAGAGACGACTTGAAATAACCTTAGAAAAGACGTCTGCCTCTGATTAATTTGTTCTGCTTCATCTGCATCTATCTTGTTCGACCACACTATATCGTTTCATGATACGACCATCCAGCAAGGCTGAGATTTTGCATCTAATTTCATTCAATGTCGTGTTCTTTTGCCAACTGGCCCTTCATTTTCTATATGGTGTATGGACCACTGTACAGGTGCAATGGTTGCATATTTTATTGTACGTTGAGGGTTTTTCGTGTCAACAAGAGACAAGCCTGGGAAAAAGTTGATATGTTTACATTAAGATTTTGACAGGTGTTTTTTACAAGTCTCATCAAATATCATGATTTTTGAAAACCACATCAAATATCAGGATCAAATTTTGGAACATGACATCAATCATATCAGGATCAAAATTTAGAACATGACATCAATCAATGTTATTTGCACATTTAGAAAAGAGCATAGTTTTTTTCAATTTTTTTTTGTTGAATTTTACAATGGACCCACTCATTAATGATGTGATATTTAACAACTTTGTTTACTGTGGTTGAAAGTTAAATTTGTTTTTCTGGGAAATATGCAATCACCAGTTAGAATACTGATAATAAAGCAGCTCGCTTTTTAGTCCTTGCGAAGGAGATATTGTGGTAACGGGTGTCCATATCAGTTTGGCCGAGACGGATTGTGGCATTCTTTATGTCGGTGTTTTTAAAACATAACATCAATTTGAATTTGTAAAAGGTTCCGCGAAAATAATAATTGAAATTGGTGATTGGGTTGATAATTTTTTACCATGGGATGTAGAAATTTTAGTTTATCGAAAATTAGGTGAATTTGAAGAATGGAGAAAAGATTGAGAGTATTTATAAATTTTATTTATTTGTATGGGTCATCCACCCACTATATAAGATTACCACCATGTTCCTTAATTAGAGCAATTATTGTTGTTTTTATTATATCTATATATATATATATATAAAAGATGGGGAATATGTTCCTTAACTATAGTAATTGTTGTTGTTTTTATTATGTTTTTGACATTTCTTTTCATGCATTTAATTTATTTATTTATAAAGTAAGAAATTACTATTAATATTATAGTAATGGTTAAAAGTGTCATCAATATAATCTATAAGTTTAAAGTATATGATTTTAAGAAATTAGCAAATTAAGAAGAAGGCTCATTATTGAAAAAAATAATTCAAAACATGTTCTCGGACATTTCATTTTAGTTACAACATGTTTTCATTTGTGTATTTTTCTATGGTTCAAGATGTTTCAATTCATAATTTGCAAGTTTAACTATGTTTGTATGCATGCATTTTATGTGTTGAATGTGTTGCATTCCAATTTGTAAGTTGAGAATTTTAATGTGTTGTAATTGTTGCTTAAGGTTATGCTATGTCTCTTTATTTGTTCAGATACAAATGAATCTTATTCATTTTTATTTGAGGGATTCAATATTCATGGGTTTGTTGTTTGTTTTGGTAAACTTGTTTTATTGATTTGCACACTTAGAAAAATTATTGGTTAATATTGATTACTCACAATATTCTTCATTAATAGATGACCTAGACATAGTTAACATTTAAACTATTTGTTTATTAATATTTATCTTGCATAGAATGAAATATCACCTCAATTAGAAATTTTATGGTAATGAATAAATACTTGGTATTTCTTTTAATGACCAATAAGGTATGTATGGGCCTACACCCCCCTAATTATTTGGTTTGTTTGGTTGTTGGTAAAGGTATGGAGCTTATATTGCAGTAAACTTGTATGGATTTGATATCTTAAGTCATCGTTAGCCCCTCTGATGCAAGAGCATCATCATCAGAGCACACATGGGATGAAAGCACAGTGCCTAGCGTGCCTTTTGAGTAAAATGTTAAATTTTGAAAGATGGTGTATCTCAGAGAACTTCTGAGTAAATGATGAATCAAAGAAGTTTTAATGGTCGGAGGTTGAACGATCGCGTCAAACCAGAAGAGATCAGATCGTCCTTGAGTTATTTGATTTTGGCATGGATCTTAACATTCACATTAAATCGTCTATCACAAACGTTTATTGTAATAGGACTAAGTAGTTGTAAGCTTTTACTTCGATCAAATAGGTAGTTGGAGGGAACCCTAGAGGGCGTCTTGTATAAGTAGATACATTGTATGCCTGAATAAGGCTGTTGCAGATTAGTAGGAGATAGTGTTACTGAATGTAAGTTTTTTTATCAGGCTGTATCCATTTACATTTGAATGAATATAACAGAGGGATATTGAACCAATGCATGGTGTTACTAATGTTTACAGTTTCCCTGTTATTTTCTGTTTTCATGAATGAATGAGTTATGTTATTGAGTACATGAAACTGTGAAGCATTTGAATAAGATTCAATTTTTTCTCTTCGTTGAGTTCATGCAAGGTGTGCATACAGTCCGCAAGGAGTGCGTTGACAGAGTCTGTTTCAACTCAGAAGATCAGAAGAGATAGCATGAAACTTCTATTTACAAGGAGTGCAAAGGGACTGTTGCAAGGTGTGCACAATTGCCTACAAGAAGCTAAGTCTTGCATAAGAATCTGTTGCAAGGAGTGAACAGATTCGAAGTTCGACTAAGTGTCGAAGTGGCCCTCTAAGGAGTCAAAGGGTTCTATAAATAAAGCTCAAGAGAGATAGCGCGGGAGAATATTCAAAGGGAGTGAAGCTCTGAATATTTCACGAGTTATCGATCAAGATTCGTCTAGGAGGGAACGAGATCGTTCCAGATCGTTGGATCGGGGAAAAGCGCACGAGATTTAAGTCTCTGTGTGCACACAGGAGCGAGGATTCGTCGAAGTCTCAAAAAGGCTAGGGACCATCCATCATCCAGAGGGACAGGTGGCGTAAGATCTGCAACTTCGAGTGAAAACACTCTGTGATAAAAAGAGTGTGCAGGAGTTGAAACTCTCAATGCCCGAAGAGCTGAAATGATTTGCAGACGTCGATTTGTGGGGGACATGTGTCGACAGATCATCAACTTCAGGTAAAATCACTCCGGGAGAAAGTGAGTGCGAAGGAGTTGAAACTCCTGAAGTCCGAATAGCCGAAGTGGATCATAGTCGTCAGATCCAGAAGGACACGCGTCAAAAGATTGTGAACTCTGAGTGAAATCACTCTAGGAGAAAGCAAAGGAGGAGAGTTTGAAACTCCTGAACCCCGAATAACTGAAGTGGTTTGTGTTCGTCGATCTCTGGGAGACACGTGTCAACAGATCGTGAACTCAGGGTGAAAGCACTCCGAGAGAAAGTGAAGATGGAGAGGTTGAGACTCCCGAAAGTCGAAGTCTTGAAGTGAACTAGGACTTTTGATCAGGGAGGACACATGGCATATGGTCCTCAACTCTGGAAGAAAACACTCCGGGGGAAAAAGCTGTAGGAACGTCCGAACTCCCGAAGGTCGAAGTCCTGAAGTGGACCAGAGTCATTGATTTGGGTGGATGTGTGGCACCTAATCTAGAACTTCGAGTATGGAGTACTCCGGGGAAAAATGAAGGTTGGAACATCCCGAACTCCCAAAGCGCGGAGTCCCGAAGTAAATCTCGATCATTGGCTGCGAAGGGGGACGTGGACCATTGATCTGGTCTTGGTTAAAAGTTTTGAAGTCACGAAGCGCCAAGAGGTTAAGCCCTGGGTCACAGCCCAAGGACATATGCAAAGAAGGGCTAGCAAAAGGAGCTAGCGCTCGTTGGTGTTGAGATTTGGAAAAAGTGTTAAGAAAGTAGGGCCCGCGAGTACCGGTCGATCTGTGAATGGAGATCGACGGCGGGGAATCATTGCGGAGCACGGAGGTGAAATTAGTGGACGTGTTAGTTCACGGCCCACAATTCACCAACGTTGTTGGTCTCGTCGGGATGGGGGATCTGTTAGAAAAATAGGGTCATGGAGCAATAAAATAAAACAAATGTGGAAATAAAACATAGAAGATACACAATAAAATAGAGACACAGATATATGTGGTTCACCCAGTGTGGGCTACGTCCACCAGAGAAATTTCCAGGTCCTTCCTTTATTATTATCCAGCAAATGAAGGGATACAACCTATAGCAAACTCGTTGTAACTTCCTCTTCTTTCTCTCACAGTGTCCTCTCTCAGAATACAATATTCGCTATGATACCTAGCCGCAATACATTTCCCTCATAAAAGAAGGTTTCCTTCTAGGGAAAAAAACCCTAACATAACTTCTACCGTTAAATCTGCAACCTTATAATGAACGGTCCATATTTACAATGAAATTACAATATACATTTACAAGGCATTTTTTCCTTTGGGGGGTCGCTTGGCCCCGGGCCCTGCAGGGGGGTAACTCCCTCGCGTGGATGAGTGTACATTCTTCTGAGATGTAAAGTCTTCATGGGGTATAAACACGGCTGAAAACAAAGACCTCTGAATCAGGAAGATAATCAGGCTCCACAACCAACAATCTCCCACTTGAAGATTGATCTCAACAACTCCATCGATGTTGTATCTACTGGACTATGAACCTTCTTGGACCTGGCAAATTTCTCATCTTCACCTTCATGCTTTAAGACCAACTGAAACTGAGCAAGAACTCAGTTTCTCCCTGGTTACTCCCTTTGTTAACATGTTTGTAGGATTCTGGCTAGTGTGTATCTTTTCCAACTTCAAATGTCTATCTTCCAAGACGGATCATATGAAATGGTACCTCAGTTGTATATGATTAGTCATCGAATGGAAGGTTGAGTTCTTCGCAAGATGAATGGCACTCTCACTATCACAGTAAAATGCTATTCTCCTGCATCTTTCCCAATTCCTCCATAAACCTTTGTAACCGAATCATTTCTTTACTAGCCTTTGTAGCAACAAAATACTCTGGTTCTGTTGTTTAAAGTGCAACAACCTTTTGTAGTTTTGAAATCCAACTTATTGTTGTTCCACGTATAGTAAAAACTTATCTGTGGTGCTCCTCCTGCTATATTTATCACCCACCATATCTGAATCAAAACATCCCTGTAGAAAAGTGTTTGAACCTCCAAAACATAATGCATGAGCAGTAGTACCTCTCAAATACCTGAGAATCCACTTTAATGGCTCCCAATGTTCTTTACCTGGATTGTTCATATACCTTCTCACAACTCCCACTGCATGTGCAATATCTGGTCTTGTGCAAACCATCGCATACATCAAGCTGCCAATTGTTGATGAATAAGGGACCCTAGACATGTATTCTATCTCCTCCTGTGTCTTGGGACACATTTCCTTAGTTAATTTGAAATGGCTGGCCAAAGATGTACTAACTGGTTTTGCATTCTTCATTCTGAACCTTTCCAACAC
>SNQJ01S0044063.1:12125-27506 GCA_010110895.2 Picea sitchensis
CACTCTTCTTTTCTTTTCCGACTCTGAGAAATCTGACTCTCTTTTGTTTTCCATGAACGCAATGCTCATAGAAGTCCAAATCAATTTGTTTAAGATCTGGAAACAAATTTATTTTGTGAAGTATCTGCACCCCCTTCTCACTCATTTTTCCAAGCCTATGATGTTGTAGTGTTGTATCAACTCCTATAGAAGCTAAAGAGATAGAAGAGTCAGTATTACCAGTGCATAAATACAATGTACCTACCTTCTCTCCTGTTGTTATCACCAATGATCCGTTGGTGACCTTCCACACCTTATCTGTAAATATGGATATACAACCTTCACTTACCAACTGTCTTGTTGAAATTGTATTTTTCCTTAGATCTGGAACATGTCTTACCTCTTTCAACAACCATTGGTTTACATTGCTTTGATTTATTTTTACCTTTCCCATTCCAACAATTTTGCATGGTGCATCATCACCCAAATGAACCTGTCTAAATCACCTTGAACATAATCTAGAAAATGTTTCCCATGGGGTGTGGCATGAAATGAAGCCCCTGAATCTACCACCCAAGACTCAGAAATATTATCTACAGAAATAATCAAAGCATCTTGTAACACATCACCTGTTACATTTTCTTCCTGATTTTTCTTTTGTTGTCCATCTCTTTGTTTCTTTGGAGCTCTGTAGTCTTTCTTCAAATGTCCTTTCTTCCCACAATTCCAGCACTCTATCTTTCCAAGTTTGGATTTGAATCTACCCTTCCTATAATTCTCATGGTTCCCTGATCCCTTTCCTCTATCCTTTTGTCTTCCCATGTTCTCCATGTTCAACGCATTACCTGATGTCTCACCTGTGTTTTTCCGTCGCAGTTCCTCACTAAGGATAACACCAACAACATCATCAAATTTTAAATTATTTGAACTAGAGACAGAGTTACTTACATCCATGACCAAGTCGTTCTATCTTTTTGGTAATGAGCACAAGATTAGAAGAGCCTTGACCTCATCATCAAAGTCCACTTTTACAGAAGTTAGTTGATTAGTAACCGTATTAAATTCATTTAAATGATCTGCAACAGACCCACCTTCTGACATCTTCATATTAAATAATCTCTTCATTAGAAATACTATAATGGACGTTGATGGTTTTTCATACAATTTAGCCAATGTGTCCATCAAATCCTTCGTTGTCTTTTCTTTCGAAATATTGAAAGCCATTGACGCTGCTAGGCTCAGCTGTATCGTTCCTAGAGCCTTTCTGTCAAGAATCTCCCATTCTTCGTCCTTCATAGTCATTGACTTCTTTGCTATTTCGCCCAATGGTAGGAATAGATCCTTCTGATATAAATAATCTTCCGTATGCATCTTCCATAACTGGTAGTTTTGGTCGTTAAATTTCTCGACCCTAAACTTTCAATCTTCCACCATTGCTCCCACTCGAACCAAGAACCCTCTTTTCCTACGAGTTACCTTTCGCTCTAATACCAGTTGTTAGAAAAACAGGATCACGGAGCAATAAAATAAAACAAATGTGGAAATAAAACATAGAAGATACACAATAAAATAGAGACATAGATATATGTGGTTCACCCAATGTGGGATACGTCCACCAAAGAAATTGCCAGGTCCTTCCTTTATTAATATCCAGTAAATGAAGGGATACAACCTACAGCAAACCCACTATAAATTTCTCTTCTTTCTCTCACAATCTCCTCTCTCAGAATACAATATTCGTTATGATACCTAGCTGCAATACATTTCCCTCATAAAAGAAGGTTTCCTTCTAGGGAAAAAAAACCCAACATAACTTCTATCATTAGATCTGCAACCTTATAATGAGCGGTCCAGATTTACAATGAAATTACAATATACATTTGCAAGTCAATTTTTCCTCCGGGGGGCTACTTTTCCCCGGACCCCACAGGGGGGGTAATCCCCCCCCTCGCACTCCCCCACGTGGATGAGTGTACATTCTTCAGGGGTGTAAAGTCTTCATGGGGTATAAACACGACCGAAAACAAAGACCTCCGAATCAGGAAGATAATCAGGCTCCACAACCAACAAGATCAACGACCATGATTAGACCGAGTTGGGCGAGTACTTTTCTGATTGTGGATATTGAGCCCTCTGATAAATAGCATATTGGTGCCCCACAATCAATGTGAATCGTCGATCTATGAACAAATCGGTAATGACCATATCATGACAGTGAAAACCTGAGGGATGATAGAAGATGATCAGACCAGAACGAGGCGGGTACCATACGACCTGCGCCTTGGGTGATATTAGGGCTTGTGCTTGATTTAGTTTGAGACCAGTAAGGTCTCGAGGATATAATCCAGCTCAAAGATATTAAGATCCTTGACCGGGAGGTCACGCAACCCCAATGGAGAGTAAGGGGGGTCTGCATCAAGTGGTATCAAAGCCTGAATTTGTTTTCAAGTAGCAAAGAGTAGACAAAGGTGATACTCTGGTACCATCAAGTGGTATCAGAGCCGAAATTTTCTTGCAGACGGCAGGAAATGGAGAGAAAAGGTAGTCTGGCAGAATCAAGTGGTATCAGAGCACATATTTTCCTGTAGACAGCAGGTGAGAGAGGAAACAAAGTGTGATACTCTGTGAATGATGGTTGCACGGGTGCAGCAACAAATGGACAACCAAGTGGGCTGCAGGGAGAAGATGGAGATGCTCACAGTTGAAGAGTGATCAGCAGACTTTCCAGGAGGGAGGAAGACAGAGAAGGCTATTGAAGGCCATAGGTGTGGTCAAGGAGAAGACCACCAATATAAAAACAAAGTTGAGATAGACAAAGATCTTAGGGAGATCAGAGAAAAAATGGAGAAGTTGACATTGAAGATGCAACAGGAGGCAAAGGCACGTTGGACATATGAATGGCCTTTAAAGAGGAGAGCTAAGTGGCATGTCCATAAGTTGTTGGCGAGAAGGAAACAATAGATGCTGAGAAAGTGGCTGAGGCATGCTAAAAACCTTAGGGACACAAAGGAGAATTTGGTTTGCATTTGTGAGCCAGAAGTTGGAAAAATCCTCAATGATGAGGAAGGGAGATCAGTTAAAGGTCTCATAAACAGCCAGGAGGGCAGAAATGAATTTTCAAATTTCCAGGTGGGAAATGAGATGGAATCAATTGAAGATCTTATAGACTACTAGGAGGGCAGGAGAGAAATCCTAGATTTTCAGGTGGGCAAGGGAATAAAAATGAGACTATCTGAAAGTCTCAGGAGCTCAGAGGAGAGTTCATATCAACAAGGAATGTTGATAGGTGACAGGGAGGAAAAAGAAATACCTCATCTGTATGAAGACTCATGTGGGTTTGTAGACCATGTGAATGAAGATGATGAGAAGTTAAATACTTCAACCATCAAAGAGGAAGATCAAAGGTGCATTCTGATCATTGGAGGAATCAAAATATTCATGCCAAGCAGCCAAACAGAGGCTAGCATATGTGTTGCAGATGTAGCAGAAGAAGGGAACCCAACAGAGACTGTCATAAAGGAGGAAATGGAGCAAATACTAAAATCTACCCATGTAAGAGAAGAAGAGGAGAATTTTGATGGATGGCTCAAAATTTTCAACCAAGAAGTTGAATAGGAGATGACTGCAGCATTGGAGACTACAACTGAAGAGGAGGTAGATAGTATACACTTTGTTGATTTGTGTGAAGAACTGGAATCCCTGGGGAGAAGGGTGATAGTGCAAAGTATGCACATCCAACAAGATAGGTTGAAAATAGGTGAAGGAGCATACCAGTCCAAGGAACAGCTGGAGGAAACTGGAGATATGCCAACAGAGGAGCTAACAAAAGTCAATCTGTCAGAAGAGGAAGTTGAGAAGCAGCTCATTGGTGAGAATGCAGAATTGAAATCTGCAACAGAGTGGCCAGCTAGTGCCACAGGAGATGAAGATAAAATGAAGGGCCAGATTAATCAAATTTGTAAGGAGGAGAAAGATCACACATTTCAATGTGCCCAAGAGATGGAGAAAGAAGAGAATTCAGTGGAATTGCTCAAAAATTTCAGCCAAGGAGATGAACATCAGGCAACTGTAGAATTGGGATCTACATCAGAAGGATATGAGTATTCATAGGAATGGAAAAAAAAATTCAGTCGAGAAGCTGAGTAGGAGATAACTACAGAACTAAAACCTATAGAAGAAGAGAAGAGAGCAGTAGATAACATGGATTTTGTTGATCTGTGTGAATAATTGAAGGCCTTGGAGAGAAGGGTAAAGATGCAAAGTCAGCTAATCCAACAAGTCAGGTTGGAAGTTGATGAAAGGGAGATGCAGCAAAATGGGATGAAGGAGAAGATCCAGCCATTGGACCAGCTGGAAGAGGTGATAGAGGAGGTTAAAATATTGATGTTGGAAGTTGCACAAGAAGCAGTCAGCAAAGAAGGATGGAACAGAAGGGAACCTGCAGGCACAACAACGCAGAAGAAGTAGCAAGGAAAATGAGCAGATGGACAACTCCAAGAGAAAGTATGGGACCCTGTAAGGTCTCAATGACATAGTAGAGGGGGCCATGAGCAGGATCTCATGATTTTCCCAGCAGTGGAGTATGATGCAGGAGCATCACCATCAGAGCACGCGTGGGACAACATCATCGCGCCTAGCACGCCTTTTGAGTAAAATTTTAAATTTTGAAAGATGGCGTATCTCAGAGAACTTCTGAGTAAATGATGAATCAAAGAAGTTTTAATGGTCGGGGGTTGAACGATCGCATCAAACCATAAGAGATCAGATCGTCCTTGAGTTATTTGATTTTGGCATGGATCTGAACATTCACATTAAATCATCTATCACAAACGTTTATTGTAATAGGACTAAGTAGTTGTAAGCTTTTACTTCGATCAGATAGGTAGTTGGAGGGAACCCTAGAGGACCTCTTGTATAAGTAGATGCATTATATGCCTGAATAAGGCAGTTGTAGATTAGTAGGAGATAATGTTACTGAATGTAAGTTTTTTTATTAGGCTGTAGCCATTTACATTTGAATGAATATAACAGAGGGATATTGAACCAACGCATGGTGTTACTATTATTTACATTTTCCCTGTTATTTTTTGTTTTCATGAATGAATGAGTTATGTTATTGAGTACATGAAACTATGAAGCATTTGAATAAGATTCAATTTTTCTCTTCGTTGAGTTCATGCAAGGTGTGCATATAGTCTACAAGGAGTGCGTTGACAGAGTCTTTTTTGACTCAAAAGCTCAGAAGAGATAGCGTGCAACGTCTATTTGCAAGGAATGAAAATGGATTGTTGCAAGGTGTGCACAGTCGCCCTCAAGAAGCTAAGTCTTGCGTAAGAATCTGTTGCAAGGAGTGCACAGATTCAAAGTTCAACTAAGTGTCAAAGTGGCCCTATGAGGATTCAAAGGGTTCGAGAAATAAATCTCAAGAGAGATAGCAGGGGGGAATCTTCAAAGGGAGTGAAGCTCTAAAGATTTCATAGGTTATCGGTCAAGATTTGTCCAGGAGGAAGCGGGATCGTTCCAGATCATTGGATCGGGGTAGAGCACACGATATTTAAGTCTCTGTGTGCACACAAGAGCGAGGATTCGTCAAAGTCCCGAAAAGGCTAGGGACTGTCCATCATCCAGAGAGACAGGTGGCATAAGATCTGTAACTTTGGGTGAAAACAATCTGGGAGAAAATGAGTGTGCAGGAGTTGAAACTCCCGAAGCTCGAAGAGCCGAAACGATTTGCAGTCGTTGATCTGTGGGGGACACACGTCGACAAATCGTCGACTTCAGGTAAAATTACTTCGAGATAAAGTGAGTACGGAGGAGTTGAAACTCTCGAAGCTCGAATAACTGAAGTGAATCGTAGCCATCAGATCCAGAAGGACATGCGTCAACAGATCGTGAACTCCGGGTGAAAGCACTCCAGGAGAAAGCGGAGGCAGAGAGTTTGAAACTCCTAAAGCCCGAATAGCTGAAGTGGTTTGTGGTCATCGATCTGTGGGAGGCATGCATCAACAGATCATGAAATCCGGGTGAAAGCACTCTGGGAGAAAGCGAATATGGAGAGGTTGAGACTGTCGAAGGCCGAAGTCCCGAAGTGAACTAGGATCGTTGATCAGGGAGGACGTGTGGCGCATGGTCCTCAACTTCAGAAGAAAACACTTCAGGGGAAAAAGTTGTAGGATCGTCCGAAATCCCGAAGGTCGAAATCCCAAAGTGTACCATTGCCGTTGATTTGGGTGGACGTGTGGCGCCTGATCTAGAACTTTGGGTACAGAGTACTTTGGGGGAAAATGGAGGTTACAACATCCCGAACTCCCAAAGCGCGGAGTCCCGAAGTAGATCTCGATCATTGGTTGCGAAGGGGGACATGGACTGTTGATCTGGTCCCAATTAAAAGTTACGAAGTCATGAAGTGCCAAGAGGTTAATCCCTAGGTCACAGCCTGAGGTCACATGAAAAGAAGGGCTAGCAGAAGGAGCTAGCGCTCGTTGGTGTTGAGATTTGGAAAAAGTGCTAAGAAATCAAGGCCCGCGGGTACCTGTCGATCTGTTAACGGAGTTCGACGGTGGGGAATCATTGCAGAGCACATAGGTGAAATTAGTGGACGTGCTAGTTCACGGCTCGCAATTCACCAACGTCATTGATCTCGTTGGGATGGGGGATCAACAACCACGATTAGACCAAGTTGGGAGAGTACTTTTCTGATTTTGGAGATTGAGCCCTTTGAGAAAGAGAAAGCACATTGGTGCCCCACAATCACTGTGAACCATCGATCGATGAACAAATTGATAATAATCGGATCATGACCATGAAAACTTGAGGGACGATAAAAGACGATCAGACCAGAGCGAGGCAGGTACCGTACGACCTGTGCCTTGGGTGATATCAAGGCCTGTGTTTGATTTAGTTTGAGACCGGTAAGGTCTCAAGGAGCTAATCCAGCTTGAAGAGATTAAGATCCTTGACCAGGAGGTCGCGCAGCCCCGAGGGAGAGTAAGGGGTGTCTGCATCACCCTCTTATAAATTTTAGGAACAAATCTTTGATGATAATGGACAAACTATTGTTATCCTACCTAGACCAACAATGAATATACCTTGTGCCCGCTACATTTAGAAAGTATTTAAGTGGACTCACTCTTTAAGTTTGGGTAAAAGAGATATAGTTTTGTAGATATACATTTAGCAAGTATTTAAGTGGACTCACTCTTCAAGTTTGGGTAAAAGAGATATAGTTTTGTAGATAGAAGATAGATGACTACAAAGTTTGAGCACTATGATTTTGTATGGTATCCTTGTCATGAGTCATTATGGTTGATGGAAAAATGGAAGTGCATATGAGAATTTAGTTCTTTGTTTGGGATACAATTTTGTTAGTTTATCTAGGTCTAAGTCTAGCCTTGTTTTGCATATCTTTATTTGAATGCATGCTTAGTGGATCGTTGTGAATGTGTTTAGAACTTGGGATTTGAAAGTTGTGTTATGGATGCTCTTATTACCTTATAAATGAACATATATGTTCACATAATCTTTCCATTCAAGCACGAGTCTGATATATTATCTTGCTAATATATCACCAACTTTCCAATATGTATTTGTTTAAATTGCTAAGGTATTTTCATGATCTTGTCTTCTGCAAATATTTATATATACTATTGTTGGTTAAATCATGTACGATTTGTCAAGGATAATCTAAGAACATTAGAGGAAAACCAATTTTCCAAGTGGAAAATGCTTTTAACACAAAATCTCTTGTGTCTTGTAATGTCATATCCTTAAAATTCTGTGGGTTTTGATCCAATTCAAAATATTTAGGTGGACCTTTATTTTCTTGTAGTTAGCAATATAGTCATGTTTCTGAAATTATCTTTCATGAATTCAAGATTTCTTAAGTAGTTTCTAATGATTATTTTGTTTGGAATTATCTTCAATGAAACCAATAACTTGCCTTATCAAACACTATCACATTGATTTGACACTCTACAAGTCAAGTTTCCATGTCGTACTATAAATTAATAGATGATAAATTGTAGTTTTCTAAGGAAATAATAGATGATAAATTGTAGTTTTCTAAGGAAATAATCTTTACACTAGTTTATATTAGTTCTGAGTGACTTTTTTATATACGTCAATGTTTTACAAATTTCTCTAGAGAGATTATAGTTATGAATACAAGAGACAATACATAAAGTCCCTTTTGTCTATGTTGAGACGAAATTAAATATGAATGTATATAGTTTTTAGAGAGACGATAGTGATATATCTCTTAAGATACAAAATATTTTCATTCTATATCATCTCTAGAGAGACAATAATTAGACACTCACTTTGATAAAATATTATAGACAATACAATTTTTTTTTTATCTCAACTTGAGACAACTTGGTCATTTATCATCTCAACAATTGTCTCAAAACAAAACCCTCTATGTAGTAGTGCTAGCCACCCAACATACTCTAGAGATATTTCAAAAACAATTCCAACCTCTTTCCTTAAAATCGACCCAATGTAAATATATTTCATCTAATTTAAGAAACCTTTAGGTTTTAAGCCTCCCAAAATGTCTTCGCAATTCTCCACTATGTAATTCTCTTATCAAATTTCATACAACGAACTTTTAGATATGTATAATTATCTTTCTATGAATTTATAATTATCTTGGAAAAAATAATCTAACTCCATACTCTATCTTGTCATTGGGTTTCTGCATCTCTACATAACCTAAGTAAAATCTGTATCCCACTCATATAGTTCCTTTATCTACTCAAATCCAACTACCATAGTACACATTATAGTCAAAATCGATGCCATCCTACCCAATGCATCAATCCTCCTCAACCTATATCCCCTACTTCTAGATCAACTTTTCATGAGTGTTAATAAGCTTCAATACTTGATGATTCACATATAAACAAGTTTCTTATGCATCAAATGTTTTCGTTAGTACTTTAATGCTTGTATGATGGCATAAAACTCCAAATTATATGTTGAATATCCCTTTCTCACATCATTTATAAATAATTTCATTGGTCTACCTTCTTGTCTTAAAACATTTCAATAACCACTCCACTTGCATGATCACACTCTACCATGCATGGTGTAACAATCAAATTATTATAGTTAGAGCCTACCCTAACCCCCCTACTTCAAGGTACCTAGGAGATAATCAATTAATGTATGAGTCATCTTCTTTTAATAAGGCTCATTAGGTAGTTAGTGGGTAGTTACTCAACATAAAAGAGTCTCGTCTATTAAATAAGACCCATTTGGTGGTTGGTACTCATTAATGATAATATCACTAGTAGTTAGAGTTTTGCTAGAAAAAACAATTTTATAGCTAGAAGATTATGTAATTTTTTTAGATGTTATTATCGTATTAGAGCTCTTCTCAAAGGAGGTTACCCCTTGAAGAGGCTCATGCACATTTCTCTATTATGAATTATTAATAAAAGATTATATTTTCCACGTTATATATTATTATCTCTTTTATTTACTATTATGTTGCTTATCTTTCTTGAATCATTGTTCAATAATCATATTTTATACTAGTTGACTACATTACAATCATTGTCTACCAAATGAAAAGTGACAACCACCCATTGGAATCGCATCACATAAAATCTTGTCCATATTCTCACCAATATTAAAAAATACTTAGCACAACTATTATAACTTAGATCCTCAATCAAATAATGCATATGGTTACGAGTGTATATATTATGATAATCACAATTTGTTTGACCATCTCAAATATTGTAATTATATTTTCAATACTAAAAGAATTAATAACAACTTCACTGAACATATCAAATATTATAACCATATTTTCAATACTAAAAGAATTAATAACAACTTTACAACACTTCCCTCTAAATTTTTCGGTTGGTGAGTTGGTTCCAAAAACATTTCTTCTTAGTCACTTATATTCTTTAAATGGCATTTGTTGCTACGTAATCAAGCTCATTCCTCTATGCATAATTAAGTTATTTCCGTCTTCCACTATCATTATAGTGCCTCTATGTGTGAAGACATAATTTTGGTTTCATTTCCTCGTGCATGGGTCCCTTTATGAACAACCAAATAATCTATGGTCTTCATCTTTATATGTCTAGTAGTATACATTTCTTCTAAAACCACCAAATTTATAATATCTACGTCGAAATATCCCTCGAGTCCTTGTTCTACTTATATCTCATCTTAGTATTATCTGTATAAATCCTCCATGGTTCAATTCCCTAAGTTTTGAACTCTACTCCCATGACCCCATCTTCCTTTTCCAATATTGTTTTTATTATCTTTGTGGACAAATTTATCCTTGGGTGCTAACGAATATGATTTTTACATTGAATTAGTTATTTTATTAAGGCTCTTCTAGTCTTGAATTGAATTAAAAATGTCAATCCAATCCTTGTTTTTCATATTCTTCATATCTTAATGTGCATATAGAAATATTATAGTTTTTATATATGTTTATTTTCATTGTTAAATTTTACTCACAAAATCAATAAATGTTTTATTCAATGATTTTGTCAAACACTTGGCACATAATGATTTTAGTTTCAATAGTCAAACCCATTCATACATTTCTCATACATTTTCTTAATGAAACTGTAAGATAAAATATTGTGCTAAATAAACTTGCAGTGGAATATAAATGACAAAGACAAAATTTAATGATACAATGATTTCGGGGCAAAGCTCAAGGAAAATTCCTTAAGGGGAAAACCCAGAGAAAAAGATTTATTATGAATCTTCTCAAAAATTAATGATTACACTGCTAGATACCAACAACATTAAATGTTTGTATTTTCCTTCATTTCACGAAATATACTAGACAATAATGGATGTACAACCCTCTCTATTAGAAAAACACAGTCAAAAAATGCACTCAATTTTTTTTTGTATTGTTCAAACCTGTTGTACAACTCCAAAACTCAACCAAACTTTCCTTGGGAATTGTGCCAGATATCAGTCTTGATTTTTGTACACAAAGACATATTGCATCACCTTCATATTTCACTATATGGACTATTCTTTCAATGCCTATACAATTTGCAAATTATTTATGTTGTTTTGTCTTTGTATTTTCACTCTTCTTCTCTCAAGAAATATGCCTTCTCTCTAGCTTTTCTTCCTCTCATAAATATCTTCTTCAAACCCTCTTTCTCTCTCTCTCTTTTCACCTTCAATGCTCTCATGAATGTTCTTTTGTTTCTCACACAATAATAATCAATACCTTCTCTCAAGAAAAAAATAAATTTTATATTAACTCGTTTTGATACGGGATCTTTACATCGAGTGACTTATAAAGAATTGCATTAAATGAGCATAAATTAAAGTGCACCATTAAAGAAGGAAAAGCTCAGAAATGAAGAGACATAAGCATCAAATCTAAACACAAAAACTTGATAACGGAGTTTGTCCCTGGTGGACTATGTCTCTAGGTCTTGCTCTCAAATGGGTAGGCTCTTTCATTAACTCAGCAAAAGAATTTGGCAAAATACATAAGTATACCTCATTCTGAAATCAAGCTACAGAAATAATGCTTAGATCAGAAAACAGACAACACCGTTGAATTTGTGGCATCGAATTACCCAAAAATGACTGTCTCCATGCCTTGATCTGACTCTGGCACTCTCAGGCCCAAGAAGAAACTTGGCTCGGTTTCAGTGCCCTCTCTACAACATGCATTAATCAATGAACTACATCATTTTCCGTTCCCAAATGGTCGTACCATACGTGCACCTCCCCTTGGTGGCTGGGTGGATTCACATTTTAATGGTTGTTTTCGGCGTTGGTTATAATGTGTGGCCTGTGGCCTGTTGGTTTCGGCAGATTTGTTAATGTGCGTGTGGGGGAGGAGGTCCCGGGGTGAAACTCGCGGGCCTCCCCCTTTTGGGTTTGTATTGTTGTAATATATAAATTTAACATATGGTTGTTCGCTATAGTTAGTGATGGCGCTAACCCATATCCCAACGATTTAACTAGTGGCCAAGTTTGGCGTGGTCCGCCAGATTTGGCGGACCCACCAAACTAATTTTTTTTCAATTTTTTTCTCACGGACTATCATTGAGAATTTTCCACGTCATCATGCCACATTAGCGTACAGAATGCCACGTGGAACGATCCGATTGGTCCACGAATCGACCTGAAAACACCAAAACTGGGTGACATGTGGAAACCTCTGGTGTTGCCACATCACCATGATGACATCAGCATGCCACGTGTCACCTTCCTTCTCCTGCGATGTGTATTGTATGGATGATTACATCATTCGTATGGATGTTGACGTCAGCAGTACAGATGATGACTCATCCCCTGTTGACTAGGCTAGGTCGACCAAACTTTGACCGCGAATATATTTCAATATGTAACTCTGTTTGATGAGTCATTTGCACCGTTAGAAACCTTGTGACACGCTCTTTGTGATAATGTCATTTTCATTGAGTTTTTGTAACTTTGAATTTTTTCCCTTTCTCTATCTGCTGAAGCCATTCTGAGCATCATGAGTTGCCTCTGTGAGTTTTGAGTTGTTCTTAGCCTTCTTTGGATCCTTTTTGTATCACGCCTTCCCACTGAGAGCTTTTTGGACCACCAAAAGCTTTCATAAATCAACAGGTAAGTGAGGGAAAATTCCCCTCACTTTGTCTTTCTCTATCCACTTTGCCTTGCTTGGATGTGTGTCCTTTAAGCCTACTTGAAGATAATCAATATCACTCCCGCGTGAAGTCCTTGTCCTCTTGTCTAGGATGATATCTTCATGTAACTCATCCAAGTACTCAGGTGAAAATTTATCAACTGAAGGTATTGAAACTTCCTCATCTTGATTCATGATCATGGGAGGCTCAAAAAGTTTCAAGTTCTCAACGTTCACAACTAAGTAAATCTACATGTAAGGTGGAAGATCCAGACGAAAAGCATTGGTACCACTTTTTTCCAAGATAGTGAAGGGTCCATAACGAATGGGCTTGAGTTTCTTTCCTTCACCCTTCAATCTCTCCATGTTGATGTGAAGCCATACCCGATCTCCAACCTAGAACTGATGATCAACCCTATGCTTGTGATGTCGAGTTTTATACTATGATTGAATTTTCTCCAACTGTTCCCTCATTGCCTGGTGTATCTGTTGGATCCTCTAGATGAACTTGCGGGATTTGTCCTCTGTTCGTTCTGCATTCACATCGACATCTCTCCCATACATCAAGTCCAAAGGAACCTTAGGTAGGTACCCAAAACATGTCTCAAAAGGTGAACTCTGAGTGGATGAATGTAAAGCTCGGTTGTACGCATGTTATACATAGGGTATATGTTCATCCCATAACTTGGGATGCTTGTTGCAATAGCCTCGAAGAAAAAGTACCATTGTTCGGTTTACCACCTCTGCCTGTTCGTCGGTCTATGGATGGAAAGAAGTGCTCCTCTTCAATTTGGTATCCATCATCCTCCACAATCTAGTCCAAAAGTCCCCAAGGAATCGAGTATCTCGATCTGAGACAATGGATGTGGGTAGCCCAAAGTGAACCCAAACATACTGAAAGAAGAGATTAGCAGTTTGCTCAGTAGTAATCTACTTTTTACATGGCATCAAGATACAAATATTGTTGAACCTATCCACTACAACATACAAATAATCATGAAACCCTTTGGTCATTGGTAAACCCCCTACAAAATTCATGGAGATACTTTCCCATGGATGGGATGGAACGGGAAGTGGTGAGTATAGCCCCAATTTTCTATTAGTGGGCTTACAATTAGAACACATCACACACCCCTTTACATATTTAGTTACAATTGCTTTCATTTGAGGCCAGTAACAAAACCTTTGCAAATGAGCCATATCTTTTCCTACCCCAAAATGCCCAAACACAAGAGAAGTGTGAGCTTCTCGTAATACATGGACTCGTTCACTTGTAGGAATACATAGCTTCCCAAGATGGTAGAGTAGTTTTCCCTGCAGACAATATTTCTCTACCTGTGTACCAAGGGTTAGCTTCTCATATACTTCTTTAAAATCTTCATCGATGGCATATTGTTCTGCATAAACAATAGAAGCAACAATAGGAGGTCTAAAAAGCATATCGGCTACCTTGTTACTTGTACCCTTTTTGTACTTGATTACCAAATGAATTTTTTGTAGAAAACCCATCCATATGTAGTGTCAAGATTGTTGCAATTTGGTCTGTGCTTGGAGATACAGTAAGGGCTGGTGATCTATATGTATGATTGTTTCCTTCCCTAACAAGTAGTGCTTCCATTTCTTTACGCTATGGACTAATGCATACAACTCTTTATCATATGTAGGATACTTAACAACAACTTGGTTAAAGGTTTCAGAGTGGTAACATATAGGATTACGATATTGCATCAATATTGCACCTATGGCGTATCCGCTGACATCTATATCGATCTCAAAAGGATGTTGAAGATTCGACAATGCTGTTATTGGTGCGGTACTGTTATTCTCCTTCAAAGTGTCGAAATATTTTTGTTGCTTTCCTTCCCACTGAAAAGTGTTATTCACACTGGTTAAGGCATGCAAAGGAGCTGCTATAAAGGAGAAGTTGGAAATGAACCTCCTTCAATACTGGACCGCACCTAAGAAGCTTCGGAATTTGGTTACACTTTTTAGATTAGGCAAATTTACAATTACATCAATTTTGGAAGGATCAATTTTTAATTGTCCTCCTCCTACAATATGACCTAAGTACACAAGTGTAGTCTTACCAAATTCACATTTAGATAATTTTACATACAACTTTTCCCTTTGCAAAGTATCCAATACTTTTTTTACATGCCTCACATGTTCATCCCAAGTCCCACTAAAAAGAAGAATGTCGTCTAAATATACAATCACAAAGTCATTTAGGAAAGGCCTGAATACATCATTCATCACATGCATGAAAGTTGTCGGAGCATTACAAATCCCAAACGACATAACTAACCACTCAAACAATCCTTGTTTGGTTTTAAAGTTAGTTTTCCATGCATCCTATTCTACGACCCAGATTTGATGATATCCACTGCGCAAATCCAACTTAGTGAAATAAACAAAATTCTTCAATTGATCAAGTAAATCATCTATACAAGGAAGAGGGTATCAATTTTTCACCATGATTTTATTTAAGGCCCAGTAATCGACACACATTATCCATGTGCCATCCTTCTTTGGCACCATCACAATCGAAGAACCACAAGGAGACGAACTAGGCATGATGACCCCTTCATCCAATAAGCCTTGTACCTGCTTCTTGATCTCTGTCATCTCCACAAATGACATCCTGTACATGCCCACATTAGGAAGAGGAGAATCTTGTTGAAGATGTATCTCATGTTGGATTTCCCTCTTAGGAGGTAATGCATTTGGTTCCTGAAAAATATCATCATACTTAGAAACAATATCAATTAATTCAT
>SNQJ01S0044063.1:27556-50028 GCA_010110895.2 Picea sitchensis
GAACCACAAGGAGACGAACTAGGCATGATGACCCCTTCATCCAATAAGCCTTGTACCTGCTTCTTGATCTCTGTCATCTCCACAAATGACATCCTGTACATGCCCACATTAGGAAGAGGAGAATCTTGTTGAAGATGTATCTCATGTTGGATTTCCCTCTTAGGAGGTAATGCATCTGGTTCCTGAAAAATATCATCATACTTGGAAAAAATATCAATTAATTCATTTTTATGAGATGGATCACATCCTTGGAAAGCGTTGGATGTCTCAACATCTTTCTCTCTTACGACCATGAATACATATATCTTATTAGTGTTTATAAGTCTCTTCATTTTCCCTGCACTAATAAGTGTTGTATTTACCCTCATGTTGTGAGCTCTAACAATATATTCCACACCCCCTTTAGTAAGGTGGTATTTGTTCTCATGACGAAAGAATACTTCTTTTCTATCATAAAGATAAGGACTCCCCAACACTATGCCACATATATCAAGTGGTACAACATCCAAATCCACTTCATCAATCAATTTTGAAGCAATAGAAAATATGACCCTACATTGTTTGGTGACAATAAGTTTCTCTTTATCACATACTCAACCAAGAGGATAAGGCTTCAGATGCGGTTTCGTTTCAAGACCCATCTTCTTGACAAGTGCTTCTGATATTAAGTTTACTTGGGAACCCAGATCAAATAATGTATCTATCTTAGTGTATTTAGATACAATTCTTATGTGAAATAATTCATTCCTCTTACGTTCATCATCATGAGATTCATTATTGGGACTCTAACTAGCATGAAGGGAATATTTACCTTGTACTCCAACCGTTGTGATCTTTCCTTCATCTCCTGAATCGAAACCAAGATCTTGTTGCATTGTAGCAACGGTTTTTGTCTTCCCCTTTCCACCGAACGATTTCGGTTTATTTTCTGGATGCAATTTCCAACAATGTTCTTCATCGTGACCTATTTTATTGCAATGAGTGCAAGATGGATTTCCTCCTTCTCTCATCATTGTGGCGGCCTTCTTGTCCTTCCTTTTAAACTTCTTAAAAGTTTTATGTGGGAGATTGGAATGTTTCTTCGTGGGATCTTCTTGAACATGCTTCCCCATGTTCTCAAGGTGAGTGGCTTGCACACAAACTTCATCAAGACTAGTGGGGTTAAAAAATAGCAAAGTATGATGAATATAATTGTGAAGTGTGCCAATATACTTCATTAAAGTTTCATAAGAATCCAAAGGAATGTTCAATGCAAGAGATTTCTTCCTAAATTCTTCTGTGAAACTTTGTACAGTTTGACCTTTGCTTTGCTTTAAAGTTTTTCATTCCATCATTGCTTTATGCAAATACCCTAATGGATAAAATTGCTTCCTTATCGCTGATTTAAATTCCGACCATGAGGAAACAAGATTACCACACTTATTTATGTCATAAATCTTTCTCTCCCACCATACGAGAGCGGTGCCTTCCAACCGAAGAGAATCCAGTTGCACTTTAACTTGTTATTCATCAATATGTTGAACACTGCAATACACTTCAACCAGTCGGATCTAATTATCTAGATTTTCAAGATTATCATCCCCATTAAACATAGGTAAGGAAAATTTTACATCAAGATTTAATAACAGTTTCTTAAAAGAGGCTTTATGGCTAGAATGATGAGAATGCTCAGAGGAAGAAGAACTAGAACTCAAAGGTGAAGATGGAGGCTCAGAAGGATCTCCTCTAGCCTCTTGGTTTACCGAAGCATCATCATCTGCATGTGCTTCCTTTTTATTCCCTTTCTTATTCATCCTCTTCTTGTAATCTCCATACATTCGTTCGACCATTCCTGACATGCGATAAAAGACCATGTGAAATTTTTTCTCATGTTCATCACGCTTTTCCTCTTCTGCCATTTTCTTCCTTCGGGATGCACGACCAAATTCAAGATTGAGAATCTTAAGATTTACTTCACCATGCTTATGCTTGTTCCTAGTAATCATTCACACTCAACAATTCAAGTCAAAGATGACTGATCTGATACCAACATGATCCAGGATCTTTTCATCGAGTGACTTATAGAGAATTGCATTAAATGAGCATAAATTAAAGTGTACCATTAAAGAAGGAAAATCCCAAAATGAAGAGACATAAGCATCAAATATGAACACAAAAAAATGATAACGGAGTTCATCCCTGGTAGACTACGTCTCTGGGTCCTACTCTCAAATGGGTAGGCTCTTTCATTAACTCAACAAAATAATTTGACAAAATACATAAGTATACCTCATTATGAAATTAAGTTGCATAAATAATGCTCAGATCAAAAAACAGACAGCACCACTGAATTCGTGGCGTCGAATTACCCAAAAATTATTGTCTCCACACCTCGATCCGACTCTGGCACTCCTAGGCCCAGGAAGAAATTCGTCCCGATTTTTGTGTCCTCTCTGTAACCTGCATTAATGACTGGATTGCATCGTTTTCCATGCCCAAATGGTCATACCGTACACCCGCCTCCCCTTGGTGGCTGGGAGAATTTAACTTTTAATAGTTGTTTTCAGCATTTGTTATAATGTGTGTCTCGTGGCCGGTTGGTTTCGATGGATTTGTTAAGGCGCATGTGGGGGAGGAGGTCCTGGGGTCAAACCTGCGGGCCTCCCCCTTTTGGGTTTGTATTGTTGTAATATATAAAATTAACATATGGTTGTTCGCTATAGTTAGCGATGGCGCTAACCCATATCCCAACAATTTAACCAGTGGCCAAGTTTGGCGTGGTCCGCCAGATTTGGCAGACTCGCCAAACTAATTTTTTTTCAAATTTTTGCTCACGAACTGTCATTGAGCATTTCCCTCCTTCCATGTGGAAGCCTCTGATTAGGCCACGTGGCATCCTCTCACTGTGCCACGTCATCCTTTTTCGAGTCATCATGCCACTTCATCACTCCATGTCGTTGTGCCACATCAGCGTACGGACTTCCATGTGGCACAATCTGATTGGTCCACAGATCAGCCTGAAAACACTGAAAATGGGTGACACATGGAAGCCTCTGGTGCTGCCACATCACCATAATGACATCATCATGTCACGCGTCACTTTCCTACTCCTGCCATGTGTATTGTATGGATGTTGACTCATCCCCTACTGAGTGGGCTAGGTTGACCAAACCATGACCGTGAATATCTTTCAATATGTAACTTCATTTGACGAGTCATTGCACCATTAGAAATCTTGGGACGCGATCTTCACGATCATGTCATTTTCACTGATTTTTGGGAACTTTGATTTTTTTCCCTTTCTCTGTCTATTGAAGCCATTCTAAGTGTCCTAAGTTGCCTCTGTGAGTTCTGAGTTGTTCTTAGCCTTCTTTGGATCCTTTTTGGATCACATTTAATGAAACAACCCAACCTCCTTAACTTATTTTATTCTAATGAATGGTATTCACTCTCATCATTAAAGGATAGGATTTAACTTCTCATTAAATATGTTTTAAGACGTTAAATAATATAAAATGTCATTTTCACTTTAAAATATAAAATCACTTTACAAAATAAAGTTATGACCACTTTTCTCTTATAAAATGATGTTTACATGAGAGACTTTTTAATGTCCCTTTCGTACTAGGAATTATTATATGAAAGGAAATCCTGAGCTATAACTTTCAACACTCCCTCTTAGCGAGGGAGGTCCTTCTGGAACCTCCACCAAGATCCCTCTCGAGACACATCACTCTGTGTGTTGTAGAATCTCCCTCTGACTTTGTGTCTTGTACCGCTATCGATCCTGGAATCTGCGCTAGAGATATGTACCAACTACTCACACTCTTTGAAATCTCATCTTGATATTTCTCATCCATCAGTGTTAGATCATACCAGTTGACCCTCCTTCCAACACTGGAAGAAGCAACCTCTCGTCCACTCCCCTTAATAGAATATTGAGTACTTGGCACCACCTCAATCTATGGAGCCTCTCGCTCTCCCTTTGTCTCTAACACTGATCCAAAATATCATATCCACCCAGATTCTACCAGCATAGGTTGTCCTTACACTATGTATATCTTTCCTCTTTGTTCACCAAGCAATACATCTCTAATCGGATTCTCACTCACCGAACATATCAAGGAATAACCCCGCTTGAACAAGGTATCATATACGAAATATTCCAATGTTGATACTCAAATGACGTTTACCCACATCCCTAGAAAAAATAGAACTCCATCCACCTCTAGGAGTTATCCAAACTTGAGTTGGAATCTGACTCGACCAGCTCCTCTCACCTCATATGCTTCATTAAGATACCATCTTGTACCTATCTTTGAAATGTTGAGGAACACATCCCATGTCCCTATCACATGGCGAGTTGACCCATTGTCAACTATCCATGTTCTTGCAACCTCGTACCCATTGTTTTCATTGCTCAAGACAAAGGAGACTAGTGAGAATTCCTTCTCGAAACTCTCGAAAAAGTCTTATATCTCAGTTGATGTTTCCATTTGACTCTCCTTATCCTCCTTCTTCTTGTTGGGTAATTTTCCTGCATAGTGACCATACTGGTTGCATGTGTAATACTGCACCTTTCTCATGTCCTTCTCTCCAGAAGCAGATTCCCTCCGGAAGCAGACTCCCCACTCCCTTTCTTCTTGCCTCTACTCTTCCCAATAAGAGCCACATTCTTTTCACCTGCACCAAAATATGTCTTCTCCTGATCTTCACCCTAATATCCCTCTCCGATCTCCTCCTAAGTGAATTCATCCCAAGTCCTGCTCCAGTATGACAGTTTTTCTTCTCCCACCACACACTTGACGAACACATCCCAATCTTTATTGAATGCTTTCAAGGAAATACACACCAACTCAAAATGTGCAATGACCTCTCCTATTGTTGTCAAATCGTTGTTCACCTAAGCCACCCTGGTGAGGTAAGAGGCCACACTCTCTCCCTTGGCCATCATGGTACTATGCACCTTGTCTTTAAGAGCCATATTTTGGTTCTCATTCTTGGCTTCAAATAGATTCTTTAGTGTATCCCACATATCTTTTCCTTTTGACTTCTCATCCAAGTGTGGGATTAGAAGGTCTCTAACTCCATCTAGAATGATCCTATGTATTCTTTCTTCCTTTACTTCATGAATGTCCAGATCAATAGGATCAATAGGAACATGCATGGTAGTACTCAGAAAACTCCATAGTTTCTTCTCCTTGAGAACATAAGCAATCCAAACTTTCCACTAAAGATAGTTGGAAATCCTTTCCAACTTGTCTTCAAATCTGATACCTAAAGCCATCTTACACTGGCAACCTGACAAGAAACACTCAATAATTGTGAGTAAATACAGAAACACCATCGCTTCCCTCTTCCGCTTAGTTTTTCCTACTACTAGTTGCATGTGCAAGTCACTTGTATCAACCCACTTTCTATCTCAACAAGCTCAAAGCTTCCCACTATCCTTTGAAAGCACCTGCTTTGATACCATGTTAACTTTTACTCACAAAATCAATAAATGTCTCATTCAATGTTTTTTTCAAACCCTTGGCACATAATGATTTTAGTCTTGAATAGTCAAACCCATTAATGGATTTATCATACATTTTATTAATGAAACTATAAGCTAAAATATTGTTCTAAGTAAACTTGCAGCGTAATATAAATGACAAAGACAACATTTAATTATACAATGATTTTGGGGAAAATCCTAGGGAAAACCACTAAGGGGAAAACTAGAGAAAGAGATTTATTATGAATCTTCTTAAAAACTAATAATTACACAGCTAGATACCAACAACATTAAATTTTTTCCTTTTTTTCATCGAAGGAGATATACCAGACATTAATGGTTGTACAACCCTCTGTACTAGAAAAATATAGTCAGAAAATGCACTCATAAAATTTATGTATTGTTCATACATGTTGTACGACTCCATAACTCAACAAAATTGTCCTTGGGAGCTGTGCCATATATCAGTCTTTATTTGTTTACACAAAGTTGTACAACATGACCTTCAGGTTTCACCATACGGACTATTCTTTTAATGGAAGTACGATATGCAGATTATTTTTGTTGTTTTGTCTTGGTATTTGCACTCTTATTCTCTCAAGAAATATGTCTTCTCTCTAGCTTTACTTCCTCTCATAAATTTCTTCTTTAAACCCTCTTTCTCTCTCTCTTCACATTCAATTCTCTCATGAATGTTCTTGTGTTTCTCACACAATAATAATCAATACCTTCTCTCAAGAAAAACTACATTTTATATTAACTCATTTAATGACTTATCCCTAACTTCCTTAACTTCTTTTAATCTAATGAATGAAAATCACTCTCATCATTAAAGGCTATGATTTAACTTCTCATTAAATACACTTTAAGTCATTAAACAATACAAAATGTCTTTTTCACTTTAAAATATAAAATCACTTTATAAAATAAAGTTATGACCACTTTTCCCTTTATAAAATGATATTTGATATTTACAGGAGAGAATTTTTAATGTCCCTTTCATACTAGGAATTATCATATGAAAGGACATCCCGAGTTATAAATTTCAGCACTCACCTCCTTAAATTTAGTATATTTTTTTCTAAATAACTACTCATTTATAATCTAATTGGTTTTTTCCTTAATTAAAATTGATTTTGAATTATTGATATGGTTTATATATATATATATATATATATATATAAGATTTTAATGCAAGAACTATAAATAAGTAAGCCATAATCTTAAGCAACATCTATAATCTTAACTTTATGTAATTGAATAAATGCATGATGGTTGTAAGAATCCTCCTAGTACTTTGTGATGGTGTGGAATTTCTAGTCTACACCCATCATTTCCTCAACTATTGACTCAATAGACAATTTACTATTTGAAGCAATTGAAGTGGGGCTTCTGACTAGATTCACAACCATTTATCGAAAAGCAACATATTTAGCTTGAAGGGATTCTATTTTCCTTTTTTTATTGTGAAAGGTGTCCAAGATGAACACATATTCATTATTTATATTTTCTTCTTGAGAATGGATGTTGGGCGCGAGCCAATTTTGAGGAAAGACCTAATTTTGGAGAAGAACAACTGGCAGGAAAAGCAACACGCATGAGAAAAAGCAGCATGCAAGAGGAGCAACATGCAAGGCACGAAGGCGGGAAAACCTAACCATGTTACAGTTAGGGTTTTTTATCAAGATCCTAACGACTATAAGCCTGTAAAATAGTATAAATAAGAACCTAGGAGGTCTAGGTCGGGGTTTTGGTTCTAGTTTTTGTGGTTGTTCGATGATTGTAGTTGAGTTCAGGAGTAATTCAGTGGTTGTAAGTTCGTAATGGTTGATATTTTTAAAATATTTTGAGTTGTAAAAGAGTCGAGTAAGATATATTTTGAGGATTGGGTCACAGGATGAGGAGCCTGGTGTGATCTAGTCCACCTCACAGAGGTTCTTGAACCTTTTCATGCTTGTATGATGGAAGATGTAATGTGTGCACCGCCATATCTTGCAGCAAACTAAATAAAAGAGAAGAGAAGTCAAATCTTAGTGGACATAGACCAGGAGGGGGTGAACCATGGTAAAACATGTGTTATCTGTGATGTTTCTTGCATGTTTAGTTTCTGTTAATGTTTATTTTATGAATGAATGGTTAAGCTAGGTATATTAGAATGCATGCATGGGCCTAAAGATGAATAAATCCCAGGAATACTTGAATGAATAACCAATTTAAGGCATGAAGAATATAAAATGCAATCCCATATCCCCACTCATTCCTAGACTGCAAGCACTTGAGCATTGCAGACACCCATAAAGCTATCTTGAGTGAGATTGTGCAGTGCACTCTATGCATTGTGTTTCCTTCTGGTTTACCAGGGGGCGATAGTTTTAGAGGGTTTTGTTGGAAACCTATTGAGATCTGAACCTGGGTTAGACCAAGAAGTGGAAGAGATATTTAACCCAGCAAATGGTTACATTGTCGGTTGGAACTGCATGGGATTGAGTGGGCGGGATCCATAGAAGAAGCATGCGGAGAATGAAGGGATAAAAAGGAATGTTCAGGCCACAAAATCCAACGAAGGAGGAGATCGAAAGATGGTTGAAAAAAAAGGAACTTGACTTTGTGCAGAAGGATAACATAAAGCCTAAGTTAACACGACATAAATATCTGGATAAATATGTGTTTAGTGACTTACATGAGGTATTTTTCTGTGATTTCTTTCATTTTTTCCAGGAGTGGCTATTGAGGCTAAAGTACAACCACCCAACAAATCGAATCAGACAACTGGAGTGGAATCCTTTGGAGATTGCGCAGTTACAACAAGTTAACAACAAATTTATGTGTGTAGTAGATTTATGGTTAGAAAAATTTGTTGCAGGGTTTATCACCGAATTTGCAGTAGATACCGCAAAGTCTTACAGTGCAGCAAAGCAGTATTTTCTAAAAGGACCTATAGGTAGGTATATCAGATCATTGTATACTTCATTCAAGATTTTATTATATAACAATGGTGTGATGACCATGGAATCAGAAAGATAAACTTCCCTGCGTGCATGGGGGAAGGGAGGATGCACTGACAAGAGGTGGAGAAATGGAGGAAGAAATGGATAAGGGAAAGAAGAAGGAGGCCATGGATGCAATCATGATGGAGGAAGACCAAATAAAGAAGATAATGGAAACAACTGGAAAGACGCGTAGTGGAGTAACCTACCAATATAAGATGAATAACAAGAAGAGGTCCATAGCTGATAGAGAGGGCTTGAAGATTGACAAGGAAGAGGTAGAGGATCTTTGGGTTGTGGGGTAGATTGAGGAAATCCTATACACAACATATGAAAGAAAAAAACTAGGTCCAAGGGTAGGAACAGAAGGAAGAAATCCAATCCAGGTTACTGTCAGTGTGGAACCTATAACCCCATGTGTGACTAACACACTAGAAAGAACACCACCATTTAGAAAACCGAATTTTAGTGGAAGAAACATAGCAGGAAACACATCTAAACAAGGAATAGCAATTGGAGGAGCCAATTCTAGAACCAACAGTCAAATATCTATACCGTGCAAAGGTAGTAGTTCAACACAATTTAAAATGGCAGGACATGATCCCACGATCAGGTTACCAGAATTTTGGGCAGAGGCATCAGAGGACCTTGAAAAGAACTTATTCATATGCGAGAAGATTTTGGAAGAAAAGAAGATCATATATGAGGATACAAAACTTAATCATTTAGATATCACACTATGATACCACACACTGGATTGGTACATGAGCCTAGATGTAAACAGACCACCAGGAGTAACAAGAACGATTCGAGACATGAAAAAACTAATGAGAAATGAATTTCAGAAGCCTAGCTCAGAAGATTAGTATATGAATGAAATGATTGAAATCAGGAAAAAACCAAGTGAGTCTGTTTGGGAGATTGATCAAAGGTTTAAACGCTTGAAAGGTAAGTTGAAGTATGCAATTACTGACATGCAAGATAGGCACTTATTTTTGAACTCACTATTACCACATTTGAAATACCCATTAAGACAACAGAAGTTTCAAACTCAAGAAGAGGCTCTGCAGGAAACCCTACAACTAGAAGAGAACCAATATCAAAAGATTGTTACACATTATTATCGTCATCCCTATGACCATTAATGATGTAAACCTGTTTGTAGTCTTTAGAGGGGTCAGTGGCTTGAGTTCTTGAAGAAAGAAGGGAGAAAAACTTTTCCTGAGAAAAGAAGTTGCATTTTCCTTTATGAAAACCCTATTAAAGATTATTTTCACATGTTGCACTATGGCTAGGGTGTGAGAATGCATGATTCTCGTAGGCTGCACCATAGCTAGGTTGCAAGAGGTTTGCAGGTTGCTCTATAAGCACGGTGTGAGAATTCTCATACATGGGAAAAATGAGCATCTTCTCGATGCTTCTAGAAGAGGAAACTTCCATGGTGAGGTGGCATCTGAATGGTTTGTATCTTAGTCTCTTTCATGATTTGGTGGGATCATCCTAACCTCCTCACCTTATCCTCTTAAGCTTATAAAAGGAGAGGAGCTCTCATGGAGAAAGTTGGCTTGGATGAGATTAGATTTTGAGCTTTTGAGTTTGGAGCTTGGATTGGATTGAGCTTTGGAGATTGTTTGGCTAGATGAGCCACTTTGTTAAGATAGATTGTGAATATTATCAGATCTATGCTCTCAGAATTCTTGGAGTGGAAGTGTGTGGGGAATGAAGGACAGTTGGAAGGGACCTTACGACATCAAGGCCATGGTTGTAATCTCTCTTTCACATTTAATATGATACAGTAATATGATTCTTTCCTATAAATCTTGTTGTGTTTTATTGTATGATTCCTTGATCACATACATAGGTTTATATTGAGTTTATGCTATTACTATCACTTTGGTTGGTTGCGTTCTTTTGCAGGATCATCATTGTATGAGTGTTGGAACAGAGATAGGATGGTGATGGCAAGAGGAAGCGACGTTTAAACGGTATGTCACCTATCCTCTTTAGTTAGTAAATTCAATATCTAAAACTTAAGGAAAGTGTCATGTTCTTGTGTGTTTTGCTCTAGATCTAGGTGGATCTAGGGAGATAAGTTAGTGTCCGCACCTACCGATTTATTCAATAAGAAAGACAGATCCATCAATAGAGGAGTTGAAGGAGGATCTGAAGAACCTAAAATTTCAACTTAACCAGAATAAGGGCAAAGAGAAAAGAGAAGTTTTTTGGTGTACCACATGCAAGACATAAGGACACCATAAGAATGAATGTCCAACTTTTGCATAGTACATGGAAACAGGAGTACCAAACCCTTTTCCAATAGGAGGACCATGGTGCGATATTTTTAAAACACATGGGCATGATCCATATCATTTTCCAATGATGAATAAGTACAAGACAATACCCAAATTTTCATATTACAATTTTTGCAAGTCAGTAGGTCATGATGATAAATATTGTAGGACAATGGATCTGATGAGAGAAACAACTTCAGATACTTATAGTGTGCAAGAAGAAATGATGACAGGGAAAGTTGCACCTCATTTCAACCAGGTGCCACCACCATACAAAAATACACAACAACAGTATAACATTGCGCAACCGCAATACAATAATGCACAGCCACAATATAACCCCACACAGTGTAACTAGATACCTCAGTGCAATGCATCGTAAGGAGATCAAAGTGGATACATAGGTGGAGGACGAGGTAGAGGAGTATTTGGACAAGGTAGAGGTCTAGTAGTGTGTCATAACTTCCAACAGCCAGGATATTATGCAAGGGAATGCCCACTTCCACTAGCGACATGTATGTACTATCACGCAGCAGACCATGATACAGAAGACTGTCTTACACTCTTTGGGAAGATCCAAGAAAAGAGGAACCAAAACAACCAAAATGTCTTGTGGATCTCTACAGAAGTCATAGATGATGGAAGAAACATCAACATAGTCACGTGAGGAGGAGCTAAGACAGGAACCAACGTAGTAAGACAAAATCCAGTGCAACATCAATGGGTGAAGAAGAATAATGAACCACAAAAGCAATTTTATGCATGGAAATAAAAGGAAACATTCAAGGAGGCAAGACATGAGTTTCTCAAGAAAAACGTTGCATCTACATCAGTCGTGCAGCAAAATCAGAAGTCTCCTATGTACGAGATGCCTTCCTTAATGGACCACACCAGTGAACCACCACCTTTAGAGTAAGTAAGTAATATAAAAAAAATTATGCAATCATGTGTTAAGTTATTAAAGTATCCATCATCTATCAAGATCTTACAAAATCTACTAGAAATATGTAACACAGAGGAAGAAGGAAAATTAGAGAAGAAAACAGTCAATCATCTCCATGCAAGAAGAAGACAAGTAGAGAATTCAGACTGAATGCCAACATTGGAGACTTCAATATGGGTGATATTATACTGGACTTAGGCTTTGAAGTAAAAAAATTTCCTAAGAAGACATGACAGTGTATGGGAGAACCCAAACTAGTTTATTCACCCGTCTAGTTGAAATTAGCAAATCAACACAGAGTACTACCAATTGGAAGGATTAAAGGTGTGACAGTATATTTGCATGGAGTGTGAACTTTAGCATATTTTGAAGTAATAGAGATAGTATATGGCACAAAAAATTATCCATCATTGCTTGGATTGGATTGGACATTTGATAACCATTCCATAATCAACTTGAAGACAAGGAAAATGGCGTTTGAATTAGGGGAATATAGATTCATTGCACCATTAGACCCTTAAGAAGGAGAAAGGTTTGTAGAACCCACTTGCTTATATCCAGAGGAAATAAACCAGTTGTAAAGAGCAACTATGTGAGAAGAATATTATGTTAACCCAACTGCAAATGGGGTACTCAGCTGGAGAAGGATCACATCATGTGCTTCTAACTCATATACAAGTTTGGATAATTGGAAACAATGATTACATGAAGTTTCTATAAGAAGGTGTGCAATAATAGATCACGCAGTAAGATGGGTTGGTACAAAGATAAGGGAACCTCCCAGTTTTCATGGATTAAATGACTTAGAAGAATTTCTGACAAAATATGAAGAGGAAGTGTTAGAAAATTAGAGACTCTCGGCCCTAGATATTTCACTCAAAGCTACACCTGCAAGATGGTGGGGTGCACACAAAGAAACAATTCGGGACTGGTACCAATGTAAACGACTACTGCGCATTAGATTTGGCACAAAACATGGGAGCAACAAAATGTAGAGGTATGATGGGAAAGGGACACAACAGAACATTTGGAGAAGTGCAGAACACAATGGAGGATGATACCACTAGAAGAATGGCCTCATCACTTTATCCATACATTGGAAGGAATCCTAGAGAACTGGTATGTATACCAAGAGATGCGCAGAAGCACTACAAAATCGACAACACTACAATAGAACTTCGTAGTAATCTTCTCATTTGAACATGAAAACCTCTGAATTGATTCAGCACTGAAGTAGATAAGAGGTGTGATATTCATTGATGAACCAGAGGTTGAACTCATGAAATAACATCAACAACAAAATAGACAGACATTCAAAGAACTAATTTCATGCTATCATGTTGAAGAGGAAGCACCAGATGAGGACGATCTGCACAACATTCAAATTACATAAATTGAAGGAGAAAGAGAGGTGGAAGGTCCATCTATGGATTCAAAAGTATTTGTTGCACCAACCAAAGTTAAGAAAGTCAACATTGGGACAACTGATGATCCTAAAATGGAAAGTATTGGAGACTATTGGGATGAACAAACAGTAGAAAGAATAACAGAGTTATTGCGTGAATACAATGACATGTTGCCAACAACCTTTACAGAGACGAAAGGTATAGCAGGATATCTAGGAGAGATGAAGATACCTCTCAAACTAGAGGCAAGACCTGTTAGAAAGAGATTGTATATACTGAATCCAGTATATAAGAAGAAAGTGAAAGTAGAAATTGACAGAATGTTGGAAGTTGGTATCATAGAACTAGTAGAGGAATCTGAATGGATAATTCCTATGGTAGTCCAAGAAAAGAAACAAGGAGGGATAAGGATCTATGTAGATTTGAGAAAAATGAATGATGCTTTCTTACATGACCCTTTGCCTACCCCTTTTACAGATGAAGGATTACAGAATGTGGGAAGCCAGGAAGCATATTCATTTACAGATGGATTCTCAGGCTACCATCAGATCAAAATAGCTCCAGAGGACAGGTATAAGACTAATTTTTCTACAGAATGGGGATCCTACCAATATAAATTCATTCCATTTAGGCTGAAGAATGCACCAACCATATTTTCAAGAGTAGTCATAGCTTCTTGTAAGGAATTCATACATCAGTTTCTAGAATTATACTTGGATAAATGGATTGTATATAGTCTGTTAAAAGATCATGTAGAAGTATTAAGACTAATGTTGGAAAGATATAGGAAATGTCAAATATCATTGAATATTAAGAAATGCATTTTTGGGACACCTTTTGGAATATTGTTGGGACATATAGTGTGTAAAAAAGGTTTGGTAGTGGATCCTGCTAAGATTGCAGTCATTGTCAATTTACCACCACCAAATTCAGTGCACCTGTTGAGAGCAACACTAGGACATACTGGCTATTACAGGAATTTAATAAGGGGGTATGCACAGATTACTGCTCCAGTGGAAAAACTATTAAAGAAGGATATCATATTTCAGTGGAATGAGGACTTCCAACAAGTTTTGGACACCTTAAAAGAAAATATGGTCACAACGCCTATACTAGTATTCCAAGATTGGGAAAAGACATTTCATGTGCATGTAGATGCATCAACCATAGCACTTGGAGAAATTTTGGCACAGTTAAGAGTAGGGGAATTATACCACCCTATAGCCTTTACAAGAAGAAAACTTGTCAGAATGAAGAAGAATTACAACACCACAGAAAGAGAAGGCCTATCCATGGTATATTCACTTCAGAAATTCAAGATCTATTTACTGGGTAAACACTTTAAGATGTTCACAGATCATTCTTCCCTCAAATATATAGTAAATAATCTAGTGTTGGGGGGGGAGGATCTGTAGATGACTATTTTATTCCAAGAATTTGATTTTGAAGTGATAGTCAATCCAAGGAAGTTGAATGCAAGACCTGATCACCTATCAAGAGTAACTAATGGAGAAGAACCTACCAACTTGGAGGACAACTTCCCTGATTTTCAATTATTTTCGGTACAGATAGTTGATGAATATTTCACTGATATTATTGAATACTTAAGTACATGGATTGATCCATAAGAGTTTATCACTGAACATAAGAAGAATATTGTATTCAGAGTTGTAGAATATCAACTTATTGCATGACACTTATATAATATGGGTGCATATATTATTTTGAGAAGATATGTATTAGAACATGAAAGGCCATAATTTTGGCAGAATCTCATGAAGGTATAGTTGGAGGACACTATGCAGGAAAAGCTACCACATAGAAGGTATTGCATGCAAGATTATGGTGGCCAACAATCCATAGAGATGCCAAGGAATGTTTCCAGAAATGTGATGTCACTCGGAGGGTTGGAAAACCCAATAGAAGGGATGAGATGTCGCTAAGACCACAAGTAACCTTATAGGTATTTGACAAATGGGAAATAGACTTTGTGGGACCAATCAATCCACTAGCAAAAAGATAAGGAGCTAGATATATCATTATTGTGAAGAAATACTTAACAAGATGGGCAGAAGTAACATGAGTCAAAGACTATAGTGCAGAGACAACAACACACTTCTTGTTTGAGAAAGTGATCACTAGATATGTATGCCCAAGGATTATGATGAGTGACCAAGGAATTCACTTTATCAACAGTACCATCAGGGCTATGACTGAAGAGTTTGAATTATATCACCAGAAGAGTACACCATACCATCCTCAAGAAAATGGAACAGTTGAAGCCTTCAATAAGATCTTGGAGAATGCTTCGACAAAGATCTCCAATGTCAAAAGGGATGATTGGGACTTGAAAATACCAACAGTACTATAAGCATATAGGACCACATGTAAGAAGTTGATAGGATAGACATCATTTATATTGGTGTATGGGAAGGAAGTAGTGGTACCATCATAATTTCCTGTACCCAGTCTATGCGTAGCAGCAATTACCAACATTCCAGAAAGAGGCGTAGTGAAGGAAAGGTTAAATCAACTAATGGAGATGGAAAAGGATAGGATTCTGGAAGGATTTCACCAGGAGGTACAGAAAGCAAGAGGAAAATCCTGGCATGATAGACATATTAAGAAAAAGATTTTTAAGGAGGGAGACCTAGTCCTACTCTATGATAGTAAATGTTTTCAACATCCTGGTAAATTTAGAATGCATTAGCTAGGGCCATATGAAGTAAAGACTGTCATAGATGGGGGTGTTGTATAGTTAAAAGATTTTAGAGGAACATAACTGAAAGGAATGACCAACAATAGATTGAAGTTGTACAGGGACAATCGGCCTCCTAACCCTTAGATGTCACAACGTAGTGATAAATGCATGTATATAAGTGTACTATAGCAAATATTATGATAGAAAAATGAGAAAAAGAAATAAAAAGGAGAAAAAAAGGGAAAAAGAAATAGAAAAATAGAAAAGAAAGAAAATACAAAAATACTAGGAAACATCGTGCGCGGAAATACTGGAATCAACGTAAAAAAAGGAAAAATGATCGTGCACATCATATGGTTGACAGAAAGCAAAACATCGTGCACTAAGGAAAATTCACGACACACTAAGGAAAAGTAAAAAACACCGAAAAAGGGACCAACAGTCGGAAAAGCGAAAAATGGTCGTTAGGGAAAAAAGGCGTGAACTAGGGAATTTGTGGAATTGAATGAAGCATACTCGACAAGCTTCAACGCATTAATCAAAACCAAAGAAAATTCTCCAAAAATATTCAGGGCAATAATGACACCCTCTATATAAATGAGAAATGCGGGCCAAACGAGGCTTATTGTAAAATTGAAAATTCGCAAACCCGTGAAACTAAAGATGAGAGGCGAACAAAGAGAGTACATAGATTTGAAGCAGTCGAAGATTAATCCAGAAAGAAATAAGTGCCCACAATGGCACCTCCAAAGGTTCGCACACCAAGAAAAACAACACGTAAAACTAGAAGCATCCTAAAGGTCACCACAAAAAAACACAGAGGTGGAACAGGAAATGGAACAGAGAGATGGAATTGTTGATGTCGATGCAATTCCCTTGCCACAGGTTGAACCAGTGACTGCCACACTGGTATAAGGAGAAGAACAATCCCCGATGACGGCCGAGATGGATATTGACTCGCACAACAATGCACAGAGGCACGAACCAGTCATGACAAGCAACCCACTGCAACCTGCGAGGACCGCAGCAGCCCATAGAACAAATGGGGGAAATAGTGAGCAGAAAAAGTTTGACGCGGTGATACCACAATTTGGAGAAGGTTTCGCGTAGCAGGAGGAAGGAAATATTGAAGATATAACAGGGTAGTCAGAGTCAGGTGGGGAAGAGAGAGAGCTAGAGGTTGGGACCTCTATCGCATTGGTAAGAAGAAAGTGAAAACAACCTATCGCACAATCCCCATGCAAGCAACCCGATGCATCATTCCAGAGGGGGTGCAAGCCATGTCAACTCTACTAGGGTGTGTGGAAAGCATAAGATACTTTGACCACGACGTGGCCGACACTAGCAAATTCCCAGAATTTGCACAACAAGTATGCATTAAGAGTATAGGCACATACCCATTTGGAGACCCCATAATGCAGCCAAAACAATGGGTGGTAGGCCTAATAAACACAGGGATCCTAAACCTTGTAGAGATTCCCCACTTTGGCATGGGTAAATAAGTGAATAATTGCATCAAGAAGTTGATGGCAGTCCTCCATGGAGGATTGTTATGGATGGAAGAACCGGTCTCCATCGACGTGGAACTAATTTCGTTCATTACAGGTCTGCCATCAATGGGAGAGAGTCTCACAAAGTACATAGATGAAAAGACAAAAGAAAAGACTCTCGCCGAAGAAATGAAGAAAAAATATGGGACAGAGAGAGGCTCGTGTGGGATCATCATCAAAATAATCAGAGAAGCATCCACCACCATGGCCAAAAAACTAATGGCATGCAAATTTCTACGCAAGTGTCGCAAGGAGGAGGTCCCTGCGGGGGTTGTCACAGCTGTAGCTTAGTGCACAAATGAAACCATGCTCAGCTAGGCCCCATATCTATTGAACTTGTTCCTTGACAAATGAAAGGACGCGCAGGACTTGGGAACAAAGTTCCACTATTCATGGATGTTAATTCTAATATCATTAATCAAGTGGAAAGAGCCTCCCTATTCTTAGTTTTTTGATAGAGTAGTTCATTGTCGCGCAATGTGGTACACGTCCATGGGGAGCACGTTGGACCCCAAGAGAAGAAGTGGAAACATAAGTACCTTTGCGTGGAACCTTAGTGACATCCAAGAAAGTATAGCCAACACCTAGAGGATCACTCTGGAAGTTGTCCCGTAGTATCAAGGCATAGCTATCTTTAGGGCCATGTGCCACAATATGTGGATCCAAGTTCATAGGGATCTAGCAAAAGAATGGCTGCAACTTTGTTTCAGCATCAAGGTAGAGGAAGTTGAAATGGCAATGCGAGACTGGAAAGATGACTGGAAGATCCCAGTCATCACCAAGGAGATTCCAAAGGGAAATGAAGTAGAAGCAGAGTCATCCAATACACATGCAGGAGACAGCGTTGTGCCAAAAAATCCAACACAGCAGGGGAAGCCCAGTTAGAAGCTAGCGCAGTAATAGAAGTGTAGTGCTCCAAAGAAGGATGCACAACCATGAAAGAAGAAAACTACCCTAGCGCAGGAAGAATAAGGAAGGGGGGAACAACGACACAAGAAACACCTTCAGCAAACACACCACAATAAACAGGGCCACCCAATTGGCCAATTATACATACAGGGGGTTCGTGCAAGAAGGACAAGGCTCGTAAGAAAATATCGGAGTACACAATCAGTGAGGATGGTGTTGATCTTGTCGCAGAGAGAGTACAGGATCGTGCAACCGAGGAGATTGAAGAGGTCGATAACTAAAGAGGCAGGATACAAAATGAGTTGGTCGACATCATGCAATTCCTAGAAAAAATACAAGAAGAACAAAGGCATGAAATGGGAACAAAACCCTTCCCCTCAGTGAAAGGAGCAAAGGAAAAGACTGCATCAAGCGAAGAACACACCATCCATACCATAGCCCAGGCGAGTCCAAGATTCCAAGTAACATCAAAGATGTTGTAGATGGACGAGGCCATAGCCCAGACGCCACTTAAGGATATGGCATAGGTATAGTTGGTACTAGCAAAGATACCAACCAAGGAATTGTACAAACTACAATTCAGTGTCACACAGGAATTGAAATCGTGTGCAAGTACAGATGTGGAAGAATTGTAGGAAACTAATCATGGTAAGGATTCCCTGGAACTGGTAGTCAAGAAGGTAAATCTCAAGATAAAAGAGGAGAAACAACACATAGATATTATAGACCAGAAGCTGAAGGAATTCTTTACAAGGATTCTAGACAGCGCACAGGAAGCCATGAGAAATGCGGAAGAACATATCCAAATCATCACGCAGGTGCTCGAGAAATACAAGAAGGAGATCGAGGAGCTCGAAGAAAAAATAACTCCAACTACTCCTCTGGAATTTTTGGTTGAAAGGGAACAACAAGAATCCATGCAAGTGGAAGTGATGCAAAAAGAAGTTGAAAGGGTCACACAATTGTTCAACAAAACCACATAGCTATGGACAATGCTGGAAGAATATGATAGGATCCAACAACTATACCAGCAAAAGGAGGTAATCAACATTATAATACAGGATCTCAAACAAAGGAAAAAGTGCATGAGCATCATAGAGTGAGTAAAGGGTGTGTAGGAGATGAAGACCCTGGAGCCAGAATTGAAGACTACATAGAACAATAAGTAGAAAGGCTAGCCTAGCTGGAACCCATCTAAGAGAAATCAGCCAAATTATTGCAAAAATGGAGAAGGAAAATACAAGAATGGTGTAGGACCATGTTGAGAGTGCAGAATCTCTCAAGTATCACATCACAACGTAGAGGGTGGAAGAGCTCATAGAAAAAGAGGCACAGGGCAGAGCTAAAGGGGAAGATCTAGAAGGTAAATTCCACATCTTGGTAGAGGTTGTTCAAGAAGCGCGCACAACCTGAGTGGATCAGGATGAGCCACATGTTAGTGTTGGGAGCATGTTGGGCACAGGCCTGTTTTGAGGAAATACCTAATTTTGGAAGGAAAGGCCTAATTTTGGAGAAAAACAGCTGGCATGAAAAGCAACATGTGTGAGGAAAAGAAGCATGCAAGAGGAGCAACATGCAAGTCATGAAGGAAGGAAAACCTAACCATGTTAGGGTTAGGGTTTTTGATAAATATTGTAATGGCTATAAGCCTATAAAATAGTATAAATAAGAACCTAGGAGGTCTATGTCAGGGTTCTGGTTCTATTTTTTGTGGTTTTTCGATGATTGTAGTTGAGTTCGGGAGTAATTAAATGGTTGTAAGTTTGTAATGGTTGATATGTGTAAAATATGTTGAGCTATAAAAGAGTCGAGTAAGCTAGATTTTGAGGGTTGGGTCACAGGCTGAGGATCCTGGTGTGATCTAGTCCGCCTCACAAAGGTTCCTGAACCTTTTCATGATTGTATGATGGAAGATGTAATGCATGGAACACCATATTTTGCAGCAAACTAAATAAAAGAGGAGAGAATCCAAATCTTTGTGGGCATAGCCCAGGAGGGGGTGAACCACGGTAAAACATGTGTTATCTATGATGTTTCTTGCATGTTTACTTTATGTTAATGGTTATCTTATGAATGAATGGTTAAGCTAGGTATATTGGAATGCATGGATGGGCCTAAAGATGAATGAATCCTAGGAATAATTGAATGAATAACCAGATTAAAGCATGAATAAGATCAAATACAATCCCATATCCCCAATCATTCCTAGATTGCAAGCACTTGAGCATTCCAGTCAGCCATAAAGCTATCTCGAGTGAGACTGGGCAGTTCACTCTATGTGATTTGTTTCCTTCTGGTTTACCAAGGGGGGTGATAGTTTTATAGGGTTTTTTTGGAAGCCTATTGAGATCTAAACCTGGGTCAGGCCAAGAAGTGGAAAATATATTTAACCCAACAATGGATCCTACCAATAATAGAGAAAATCAAATCCCTATTATCTATAATAATATTTTCCTATCTTCTTAGAACTCTATGAATATTAGTGGTTTCACATAATTGGCATCTCCAAGAATGTAGGTGGTCCATTCTAAAGGCAGTACATAATAATTGCAAAATACCCCTTCTACTTCCCACAAATTCCACTAACAAACTACCACAACCATTAACCAAAACCTTTTACAACATTCCCTCAGAAAATTGATAATAGAGAAATAGAATTCCAATTTCAAAGTTTATTACATTAACATTTTGATTTGCATAAAGAGTGATATAGGTGGATATCGGTGGCCACCCACCTCTTCCAACTGGCTCACATACAGTTTTCATCTTGGCAGTTTTTTTCTAGATTTTCGAGGCCATTTTGAGGCCCTAAACAACACTTTTTGGGATTGCCACAATCACATTATATATAGAGTCACAATGTGACGAATAAATGTGTATTCCTCATATAGACCTTTCCAATGGTATATCATGTGCCTAAAACGCATATTGTATGCAAAAGTTACGACCTCGGGAAGTCGATGTACTAACTTACCTCATCGGGGCCCACATGACTTTTGGCTCTTCATCTCCTAGGGTTAGGTTTTTGGATGTCTAGGGTTTTCTAATTGCTTCTTGATGCTAAAAAGGAATGGAGGCCTCATTATAATGTTATGAGGTGAATGTGGGTAGCCTCCACATCTCTTCTCAAATATTAGCTACCACCATTCGAGCAAGATTGTTTCATTTTGCATTTTACAGTTTCAGCAGATTTCTTTATTGAATAGAAGTTAAGTTTCAATGTATCTTTGTTATTTTTCTCTTTATATATGTGTTAATGTTATAGATCTATGTTTCATTGTGTTCCTCTCATAAATANAGATTGTTTCATTTTGCATTTTACAGTTTCAGCAGATTTCTTTATTGAATAGAAGTTAAGTTTCAATGTATCTTTGTTATTTTTCTCTTTATATATGTGTTAATGTTATAGATCTATGTTTCATTGTGTTCCTCTCATAAATACAGATTTATGAGTGGTACTAAATGAAACACAAATCTATAACATTAACACAGATATATAGAGAACAATAATGGAGATACAGTGAAACTTAACTTCTGTTTAATAAATAAGTATGTTGAAACTGTAAAATGTAGAATGAAACAATCTTTGCTCGAATGGTGGTAGATAATCTCTGAGAAGAGATGTGGAGGCCATGTGCATTCACCTAAGCACATTACATAATCCCTACGGGCCTTTTTAGCATCAAGAAGTAATAAGAAAACCCTAGACATCCAAAAACCTAACCCTAGGAGATGAAGCGCCAAAAGTCATGTGGGCCCCAGTGGGGTAAGTTGGTACATCAACTTCCCAGGGTCGTAACTTTTGCATATGATCTGCGTTTTAGGTGCATGATAGCCCATTGGAAAGGTCTATCTAAGGAATACATTTTTTTTCATCAAACTTTGACTATGTCTACAATGTGACTATGGCAAGCCCAAAAAAATGTTGTTTAGGGCCTTAAAATGGCCCCAAGAGTTTAGGACCAAAAAATCTAGAAAAAAACTACAAAGATGAAAATTGTATGTGAGCCAGTTGGAAGAGGTGGGTGTCCATCGATATCCACCTGGATCAAAGAGAGAGGTGCACAAGAGTCTTTAGAATAACTAACAAGAATTGAGCCTTGGTTCCAAGGCATCCATACAAGACCATAATTAAACTAGCAGAAGAATCATTAAGCCACCATACAGTACCACCAAGTGAACTAGAATCTCATGAGAATGAACTACAAC
>SNQJ01S0044064.1:5585-25633 GCA_010110895.2 Picea sitchensis
CCAACCTTCTTGGAATATACACAGTGATCAGCCCTGCTTCTTACAAATCCCAATCCAAGGATGTATGTGTCAAACTTTTGGTACCACATCCTAGGTGATTTCTTCATAGCATATAATGACCTCTTTAGCTTATAGACTATCTCTTTCTTTCCCTTCATTATAAATCCTTCTGGCTGCTTCATGTAGATTTCTTCTTCCATATCTCGATGTACGAATGTTGTATTCACATCCATCTGTTCCATTTCAAGATCAAAAACAACAACAATAGATAAAAAAAATCTAATAGAAGTTAACTTAGAAACAGGAGAAAAAATCTCACCAAAATCAATTCCCTCTACCCGGGAATAACTTTTTGCTACTAACCAAGCTTTGTATTTCTCCACTTTACTTTGTGCATTAAACTTCTTCTTAAACAACCATTTTCTACCAACATATTTTCTTCTAGATGGCAACTCAACTATATCCCATGCCTCATTCTTATCCAAGGCATCCATTTCTTCAACCATGGCCTTCTTCCAAAGTTTACTATCCTCTAAATTCATTGCTTCCATGACAGTTCTGGGATCATCATCAGTAATGGATAAAGAAAAATTTGAACAAAAATAAGGTGGAATATACCTTCCTGGTTTCCTTTTATCTCTCACCAATCTCCTCAATATTGGGGTATGAGGTTCTTCTTCTTCTGCTTCCTCTTCTTCAGATGATTTATATTTTGCATCATCCAACTCAAGCTCTATTTTCTCAGGTTCATCTTGCATTGGTAGGAATTCCTGTTTGGACACATCTTTTACCTCTCTAAACACAACATCTCGACTGTAAACAATATTCTTTGTTTATGGGCTCCAAAGTTTATAACCTTTCACACCATCTTTATAACTAATAAAGATACATTTTTCAGCCTTTTTATCCATCTTACTCCTATTTTCCTTTGGAACATGTACATAAGCATCAAACCCAAACACTCTAAGATGTTGAAGAGAGGGTTTCTTTCCAGACCATACCTTGTGTGGATTTTTATCGTCCAACGCTAATGAAGGCGATCGATTGACCAGGTAACATGTTGTACCCACTGCCTCTACCCATAATTCTTGTCCTAACCCGACACCGTTGAGCATGCTCCTTGCCTTTTCCATCAGTGTCTTATTCATCCTTTCTACAACTCCATTCTATTGAGGATTGTATGGAGTAGTCTTCTGCCTTTCTATACCACACTTCTTACAAAATTCTTTGAATTCATTTCTATAGAATTATCCACCATTATCTGTTCTCAATACCTTTATTTTCTTCTCTGTCTGATTTTCTACTAGAGCCTTAAGATCTTTAAATTTATCAAATACCTCAGATTTTTTTCTAAGAAAATAAATCCGTGTGTTCCTTGAAAAATCATCTATGAATGAAACATAATACACAGATTTACCTAGGGATGGAACAAGAACATGTCCAAACACATCACTGTGTATCAACTCTAAGATCCCCTTTGCTCTTGTAGCACCATATGGGAATCTTACTCGATTCTGTTTACCATATATGAAATGTTCACAAAAATTAAAATCCAAAGTGCAATTAGACATACCTTCAACCATACATTTACCGTGTAGTGTTCGAAGGCCCTTTTCTCTAATATTTCCCAGTCTTTGATGCCACAGCATGGTCTTGTTTTCAGGGATGATATTGGTCTTGTCTTGTTTATTTGTCTTCTCAAGGACAACATAACTGTTACACCCATTAGTATAAGTTCTTCACAAAAACTTGTATAGAGTTCCACACTAAACTCCCCTCATCAACATCATTTCTCCTCGTACCATCTTGAAAGTGTTCTTTCCAAATACAGTATCCACTCTTGCATCATCCATCTTGCTTATATATATTAGGCTCATGGCTAGTTTTGGAATGTGCAGAACCCCAGGGAAAGTTCTAATCCTTCCATCCTTTAGCAACAACTTAACCCTTCCACGTCCCAAGATTTTTGTTGTCGAGTCACTCCTAGGAATACATCACTAGTATCATATTTTTCATATTCAGAAAACCACTCCCTGTGAGGATTCATATGGTATGACGCACCTGAGTCGATCAACCATACATCACAGTTTGCATGTGTACTTGTAGATGCTAGGTAAACATCACCTCCTTCTTCAATGGAGGTTTTTGTCTCTATGGAAGAGGTACTATCAGATCCCTTTGGTTTTTCAACCTTCTTAGACTTGCAATCTTTCTTATAATGCCCTATTTTACCACATTTCCAGCATTTCCTCAAAGATTTTCCTAGAGACTTAGAACTACCTATAGATTTAGATCTCCACCCCCAAGGCTTACCAGGGTTCCTGTCTTGGGTACACCCTCTTACAAATAAATCATTTGTGTTGTGACCATCCATGATTTTTCACCTCATCTCTTCAGATAACAAGGATGCATCTACATCCTCATACTTCAATGTAGATTGAGTGTTACTACCTATTGCTACAACTAGATTATCCCAAGAGTTTGGCAAAGAACATAACAAAGTAATACACTTATATTCTTTTGCAATTGTAATATTAATAGAGCCAAGTTGACTTACCAGAGTATTGAAGGCATTTAGATGTTCTGTCACGGAATCTCCATCTTTCATCCTAAGATGATACAACTTCTTTCGAAGAAACAACTTTTTTAACAGGGACTTTGATTGATACAAATTCCCCAACTTATCCCATAGTTCCTTGGCTATAGATTCTCCCAAGACATTCAACAACACTGAATCTGCCAGGTAGAGTCAAATAGTACTCCTTTCTTTTATGTCCAACTTCTCCCAATCTTCCTTCGACATACCAGTAGATGGTGTACTAGTAGTTTGTGTACTGGTAGGTTGTGTACTAGCAGTCTGTGTGCTAGTAGATGGTGTACTAGTAGGCTGTGTACCAGGATCCACAACAATCCATTGTTCTTTGTATATAAGAAGGTCCTCCATTTTCAGCTTCTAAAGCTCAAAGTTTTTACCGTTGAACTTCTCTATCTCAATTCTAGAAGAACTCATCATTCCTCTTTCTGCACTCAAATCACCACTGCAAAATCTCCCACTAAACCCAAGTTTATCACAGACCCAAGATAAACTTGATCTATAAAGACCAAGCCAAACCCTCAACAAAAAAGGCATCCCTCTGAAGCCAAAAACAATCTCTAATACCACATGTAATTTTTAAACCTGTGAATTAAAGAAATGCATATAGATTCTTAAGCAAAACATAATTTAATCAATAGCTCATTCACATAGTACACAAAGATTTATACCAGAAACCCTCAACCGGGAAAACCTTTCTTATATTCATTATATCAAATTTCACCATTCACTATACAATATATATACAATGTTTTTAGGTATTTTGTAGATACCAAAACCCTAATCCCTTAATCCAGAAATAATTTACAAAACTGCTAAAAATAGCAAAAACTACCCAAAAACAAAATTTGGGGCACTGCCTCAAACGCTGCATGTAACCAAGGGGGGGAATACCTGCCCCCCCTGGGACCCCCCTACGAAAGCGCCTGGTGCACATGACACAAGAAGAGCACTAGTACGAGCGATCATTAGACGCAATTGTGATATCTGACGTGCCCACACACACACATGCAAAGAATATAACACATACTCAACAAGGAGGACCATTGAACTCCACATGTGGATATAATTTTTTGATTCGAGGATTGAGAGTTGTAGGGTTGAGTGTGTTAAAGAATGCTGAAAGCTGGAGTTTGAAGTGATCATGACCATTGGTTTTTCAAATGACGAACGTTGTATATCTCATTAAGAGGAATCCACGTTTCAGAGTTCAGAAGAATTAGCAGAGATTGCAATCAAAATAGTCGAAGCTCAAAGCTTAAGGAGTTAAGCCTAGGGTAACATCCTGAGGTTGTATGCAATTTCCGCCAAAAACAAAATATTGGCGCTGAATTCAATTTTGAGGGAACATGGGGGGGGGGGGCTAAGTGAATTGTTCCAGGGTTAGTGAAGACCCGAAGAGATAATTCTTCTCAGTCTTGTGAAGATCCTAGACCAGAAGGTCGCACAACCCTTTCGAGAGAAAGGGGTTTGCACCAAGTACAAAACTTTCTTTCTCTCAACAACAAAGAAATCTTAGCATCAAAGGCATTATGAAAAGTAATTTTGGTTGATGTGTCTGTGCGCTTGATTTCATCTCAAATTTTACTATATATTTTATTAAACCTTTTAGTAAAATGAGATATAGATTCTCCTTGTTTTCTTTTCAAAACACCAAATTCAGTGATGTAATATAAGTAGTCTTTATTATGCCCACAGTGTCTTAAAAATGTATCATCCAATGCATCAATATCAACAATTGAATTAGGAGGAAGGATTCTAAACCATTTCCGTGTCTCTCCATATAAAATTTGCACAAAAAGTCTCATCCAAACATCTGCATCATTAGAATTATCCGCAAAATTGTAGAAAGAGTTTAAGTGTTGTTCAACAGTGACTTCTCCCTCTCCATTAAATATTGGCAAATACGTCATATAATCATTAGGTGGGAAATCATACAAGACTTGTGGTGGGTTTAATGGTGCATATATGGTTGCAACAATTGCATCCATTCTATTCAAAACCATATTTACCACAGTTGGTGTTTGGACTGTAGGAGTGAGAAGAAATGGTGATGTATAACGAGAGATAGTTCCTTGGGTGGAGCAAGTTAATTGAGCTGATATAAGCTTTTGATATTCAACTAAAGAAAACAAAGGTTTCTTCTCTAGACCAAATTAGGTTGAAGGTTCCAGAAAAAGAGTATTCTCAAAGGAATAATAACGTGGTTTATTATTTTAAGAAGAAAAGGACTGGAGTGATGATGAGAGTGTATCTGGTTCAATTTTAATATCCTTGGTAAAATCTCTCAAAGTTTCAGCTACAGATAAAGTATTTGTTTGTTCTTCTTTAATGAGATTAGGAAACAATTTTCATTGATTTAAATTAAATTTGGAGATAGTTGATGGAAAAGAAACAGTTGCAGGCTCAACAATAGGCTTTGTTTCACTCTCGAGAATAATTTCTTTGATTGGTGTGAGTTTGACAGTTTTAGAATATTTTCCTTGAGTAATGGTAGAAGAAAATTTTCCTTTTGAAAGAGAGGATTGTCCAAGAGTGATTATAGGTTCTCTCAATAGCTTTTCAGGATCTGGTACTACTGCAATAGGCCTGGGATCTGGGTTTTCTCTAGTTGTTTCTTAGTCGAGGATGAGGAAGATGGAGGAATTTTAGATCCTTTGCCTTCTCTTTTAGGAGGCAGAACTAATACAGAGGAGAATCCAGGTGAAAAATACATAATCTCATGTAAATGTCCAAATTCTTGTCCACCATCAAGATTTGAATCTGATATTGTCGTTCTTCCCAGGGAATATGTCTTCGTTCCTTCATCCTCGACAATGACTCCAAAAGATGTTAGTCCCTAAAGTTGCACTTGACTATGAGAGGGAAAGCTAGGGCATCATCAGGTTATTGCAATTGTATTTTTAAGGATTTTATGAATAGGTTTTTAGAAAATGTTTGAAAGTTGGTTCAAGGATTCAAAATAGACACATAACTCAAATGTAAAATCAAGAAAATGTCCCATTGATTTAGTAAATGGTAGTCACCTTAATAGATAAGAAAATAATGTAAATAAAGTAGGGAATGTATTATATTATCTAGTTTTTCAAATCCCATATGTATTTCTTATTTCAAAATATCATTGAGAAACAAGAACATGTACTTGAAGACAATCTTGATTATAAACAAAAGCAACAAAGTGTTCACTAGGTTACTTAAAATCAAGAAATCAAATGCATTGCAACAAAATAAATGAATTCAAGTAAGAAAATAAATAGAACAAGATATGAAAGAGGATATGACCATCAACATGACTTTTCCATTTAGTATTAATATGGAATATAAACTTGTCTTACAGTGGATTTTTTATAAAAAGAAGTCCCTTGAATACCCAACTAATCGACCCTCATACCATATTTCCTGTGTCTATTTAAAGTACACAAAGCATTCCTGTAAATCCTATTTTCTAGTTTATAGTTTTGTAATAGGATCATGTCAATGCCTATTTCCTAGGAAAATTAGTTGAAACAAGCACCTATAATGCCTATATAGTAGAGGGATCAATAACCAATGCAAATATAGATTAGGAAATATCTTTACAAAACTGGAAAATCCAACAAAAATTGGAAGCTTATCTTGTTGATTTGTTCCATCCGAGATATCAAAAATTTTCATTTGAACCAAGCATTATGAATCAAACTATTCATCTTTACATTCTGAGAAATAGCATGGAACAATCAAAATTGATGAAAAGTATTCTTGAATCATCATGGTATGATGACTACACTAGCCCTGATGTCTCACTATTTAAGATCAGTTGTTAACACAACATTATGCCAATATAACCTTATATTGGATTCTCTTACCTCTTTAAGCAATGTTTTATGTTATTTTCTTTTACTTTTAAAATCCTGTATCTTTTCTTGTTGTTTAGCATTCCATTTCTCAACAAAAGCTTTGTCTTTCTTCAATTTCTTAATCAGACTCTACAACTCCTTTACTTTATCTTTTTCCTTCCTTACTTTCATTTTAAATTCTCGATATTCCTTTATAGCGGAAGGTAAATTCAGATCTATAGAATCTTGGGGTTTTTTTAATTTAATCACATATTTAGAAGATATCCTATAACTAAGGTCTTCATATTCAGTGTTGTCAAAATCTCTGGCTTCTGGAAGAATATCATTTATGTCATCATAAACTGCATATGTGCCCTTAAACATAGATTCAGATACTGAAGATGATTTTCTAGTTGCTCTGGTCACAGATCTTCTGGAGTACTGTGCAATCTTCTTTCCCTTTTCTTGTTTCTTCTTCAAGTCTTTAGATTCTTTCTCTATTCTGTGTAAAGAAGATTCCACTGCCTGTTTTTTGATCTCCTTCTTAGAATCCTCTGAATTATCTTCTATAATTATATGATTCTCCTTCTTGATGGAAGGATGAAACATTGATTTTGAATTCAGTCTAAATCTATTGGCATCTCCAGTGGAATTCCTTATAGGGAATTTAGGTACATGTTTTTCTATTTTTACTCTAGTTTTTACCCTTTGTAATCTTCTTACATGTAGATTGTTGTTTATGTTTGACTGCAGTCTGAACTCGACTTGTGGTGTAATCTTCATATTCATCAAAATCCCTGTTTATATCTGGATCAAGATAGATGTCAGTGTCTTCATTCATTTTAGGATTATTACCTCGATAAGTAGTTCCTTTCTCATGATCTTTACATACATGTAAATCACTAATAGCTTGGTGGGTTTGTAATTTTCTCTTGCCAGCCCAAGTTACCCTAGTTGTAGGTGAATCTTCTTTCATTAAAAGTTCGATGGATTGAGAGGTATGTTTCTCTTTTACAGGTTTATTCCCCTTGACAGTTCTGGATTTAGTTGACTATAGATTTGGTTTGAAGGACTGGATTAACCATTCCCAAGATCCATGGACTTCATTTAAGGATAAGAGTATTAATGCTCTAATCAAACCTTGATGAAAAAGACTTATTTTTTTTGTAGAAGAATGGGAATGGATCCTTTTATACATCTTGGATAAACATTCTAAAAGAAAATAGGGTAAATTAAGAGGGTAATCACCATTTACATGAATTTACATTCCTATATGATAGAGATGAACCAAGAAAAACATGCCTTCACATGTAATGTACCTGTGGATAATTAGCAAGGAAGTGTGTCATTCTTTCATTACCCAACTGTGTGGTATACCCTTGCTCCAATTAGGGTTTTTATTTTTTGGAATTAGAAACTGATTTACAAACTTAATGACTACATTCTCCTTCTTCCACCATCTTTCCTGATACATTGGAAATCTGTAGGATTTAGCAATAAAATGCCTTGTCGTGTGCATGAGAAGTTTTCCAACCACAGATTCATAGACATCAAAATTTTGTGCAAATGTCATCGAGATCTGTTCGTCATTCCCCTAGAACATTGAGAAAAATTCGAGCCAACCATCATCCTTGAATTTCTGCGCCATATGAGGGAATGCTTCGAGGAATTTTGTTCCTTCAGGATCCATTCTGATTATCTGGCCACTCTTTTCGGGTGCCATATCACTGATACGATCCTGTAGACAATTGTGAGAAGACCGAGGGTTGAATCTTCAATTCCCAAGGGATATTAAAAAATAGAAGGAATCCCTTTACATACAACCCCTGCATAAAATAATAGACATACTAAAATAGGAAGGTGATGATTTCATTCATGATAATCAGACGTGTTGTTTTGATGCAGAGATGGCGAGTACAACTAAATCCTTTGTATATAGATGTTATGATAAAAATAGAAACTCGAAATAGATCATAAAGAGGTATGTAGATCCTCTAATCATGATTTAAAATGTTAGGGTACGATCTTGGCAGGGTGCAGCATGCAAAACAACGATTATTGTCGGCGCTACAGGAATAGTGCCACTCTTGCAATGCCTTTTCTGACTTGGAAAAAATTGAAAATTCAAATAATGAAATGAGAAGTGATGTGACAAAAATGATCATTTCAAATCCTAATCTTTAAAAAACTCAAAAATCATTTAAAAAGTGCAATAAAGATTGAAAAANCTCTTGCAATGCCTTTTCTGACTTGGAAAAAATTGAAAATTCAAATAATGAAATGAGAAGTGATGTGACAAAAATGATCATTTCAAATCCTAATCTTTAAAAAACTCAAAAATCATTTAAAAAGTGCAATAAAGATTGAAAAAAAAATATTCCAAGGTAAGAGGTAAAAACATAGTTTTGACAGAAAATCATGAACAAAGGGTAGGAGAGGCACTAGGGGCACTCACTCAGTCAAAAACAAGGTTAGGGACTAATAGGTTCACTGAGGGATCCAAAAATGTACTAGGAAGACCTTTATCCTTTATTTTAGTAATATTATGCTTAAATACATTAGGGACCTAATCGTAGCCTTAATGTCAATGGGTGAAAGAAAAATGTCTAAGATGATAATACAACAAGGATTATTGTTCTTGATTTTATAGTTTGAAACTATACATAACTTTTGGATTTACTCAATTTTCCTCCAATTCTCTAGAAATGTTGCCACCTGAAACGTCACATCCATAAAGTATAATTGAAATATCAAGTGTATCAAGGAGGACATTATTTTTTTCCTAGAACCAAAAATATTCTTCTTTACAATTGTTCTCAAAACTAAAATAGGATTTCCACCCTCCATTAATTATTTTCATAATGTTATTGTTCCATATGAACTTGTGATGCAAGTCAAATCCAAGATACTTGTATGAATTAACTTCCTCTAAGTCATTATAGTTGTAAATAAAATTAGGGTAAGTGATTTTTCTTGGATTTAATGATTGTAACCTTACCCTTATTAATATTCACTTACATAGCACTCCTTAGAAAAACATATTTGATAGATATTATTTTCTTTTAAAGATCCCAAGAATTTCTTGCAAAAAAGAAAAATATCATTATCATAAAAACAAAGAGTTATGAATATCCTACCTAAAATGTTATGCGCATAAATTGCTTCTTTCAAACATTTCTCTAAATTATCAATATAAATTTGAAAGAAAAAGGTAATGAAAAAAGACACCATTTCCTAACTCTTGATATTACAACTAATTTCATAAAGTTAAAAAAAAATCCAGAAGGACAACATTTATTATCCCAACATTCATATGCAATGACCCTAAAACTAGTTAACTTGGTCCAAGACCAAATGATAGTTTCTAAAAGAGACTTCATATTTATCTCTTTCTCCATTATTTTCTAACCATAATATAATCCTCTTTTAAATAATAATTCTTCTTATTCGATAAAATATATGAATTCCATTTAATCATAGATATCGTGTAATTTTCTTTATATTTTTAGCATAGAATTTTCCTTCATGGAATTTAGAAAGGGGTAAACATTTGTCGTACTTTCTATTTATATAGTGTTTCTTTTTCCTTTTCCATTATAGAGTTTCTAGCAAAGTCTTTTCCATATTAGAGATTGATTATACGATTTTCATATTTACAAAGATCTTTGAAATACTACTTGTTCATACAAGCTATGTTATAGAATTTGAATAAAAATGTTCAATATTTTTATTACTTTTCAAGAGATTTCAATCCTTCTTTAAATTTAAAAAAAAAGTATTGCATTTTATGTTGTCAATTTTTAATTACTTTTGAAGAGATTTTAATCCTTTTTTAAATTTAAAAAAAAATGTGTGTATTTTATGTTGTCAATTTTTAATTATTTTTGAAGAGATTTTTATCCTTCATTGAATCAGTTGGAAAAGTATTGGATTAGTTGGAAAAGTATTGGATTTTATTTTGTTAAAGATAGGTAAGAAAAGTATTGCATTTTATTTTGTCAATTTTTTTAGTAATTTTCAAGAGATTTCAATCAATATTGGATTTTATTTGGTCAAAAATATAGTGCTTTTAAAAAAAATTCTTTCATATCAAAAAGTATTGTATTTTATTTTGTCAAAGATATCATGTTTTTTAATAAAACCTTCTTCCCTCGAATTACTTCATTAATCATAAATCAACATTAATTCCATGGCATGCTAATAATATAATTGTTTAATTAATCATAAATCAACATTAATTCGATGGCACATTATTAATCTAATTACTTACTTAATCATAAATCAACATTAATTCCATGGCACGGTAGTAATCTTATTACTTACTTAATCGTAAATGAACATTAATTACATGGTGGGCTAATAAGCTAATTACTTAATTAATCATAATTCAACATTAATTCCATGGCAAGCTAACAATCTTATTACATACTTAATCATAAATCAACATTAATTCCACGACGTGCTAATAATATAATTACTTAATTAATCATAATTAATCATTAATTCCATGGCCGAATAATATTATAATTACTTAATTAATCGTAATCAGATTAATTCCATGGCGCGCTAGTAATCTAGTTACTTGCTTAATCATAAACCAACATTATTACATGCCACACTAGTAATCATATTAATTACTTAATCATAAATCAACATTAATTCCATGACATGCTAATAATCTAATTAATTAATTGATGGCAATTCAACGTTAATTCCATGGCATGCTAATAATCTTATCAGTTACTTAATATTAATTCCATGACGCACTAATATTCTAATTACTTAATTAATCATAAATCAACATTGCCTTAAAATTAAATGATGACAGAACAAAATAGTTTCGCTTAACAAATAACCAGATAAATGCACACACCATTGTAGATGAAGAAGAATTGGTGGTGATCATTATTAAAGGCTCGGTTGAAGTCTTTCATTGATTTGTGACAATATGGAATAACACTAACAATAATGTGGAGCTGACTTTCGATACTCTCGAAAAAAATCTTGTTACGTTAAAATACTGGATTTTAGAGTTATTGCTTACTAACCTATGCGGAAGGATGACTTGGTTGTTAATGAGGAGTGGGCTATGCACTAACCTCTTGTCAAGGTATGGATCTATCCCTAGCTCAGGGTTGAAGCCTTGGATGTTTTGTTTGAATTAAAACCCTTAATTTACCATATGCAAGATGGCCATAAACATACGATCATGGTGAAATGTTGCGTAAAATTACCTTAAGAAGATTTAAAGGATCAGAATATTAACTATGTAAACAAGAAATCTTAGGTCGCCTGGATACTCAATATAAAAAGTAAAGAGAGTCAACCTAAAGGATCCGCCAACCGAGCAAACGTAGGCTTTATACCTCCATAAAAAGAACTTAGAAAAGATCCAAATAAAAGAATCCCACTACTATATCCACGGGAGGGTTTTACAAGAGGCCACTCTCTTTAATGTACTAACAGTATGGCAGGTGAACTTGGGTCAAAGGAAAGATATTACTTTTAAGGGTGGAAGCTTCTTGCAAGGGGTACCTACATGGTAACGTAGATATTGGCAAATACCAGGAAACAACAATAAAAGAAATGACAAGCCCAAGCAGGGACGGTGAAGAACTGTCATTGAATGACAACGACCAGACCCATTATTTAAAGATAAACGGTTACTCTTCATCTCTGCAAGTGCGTGGAAGAAGGAATCCAAGTCAATCGTGTTCCTAAACAACTTTCCGGGTTAATCACTTCATGTTGGAACCTTCTACGATGGTTAAAGGAAAGATAAACAACCTTCCGATCTGCTCTGCACGTTAAAGTGGAAATCACTGTCGAAATCTAGTAATCATAACATTACGGGTTCAATAAAGGCAAGGAGAGTCCATGCATTCCTATCAATTGAAATTCCACAGCAACAGTGTTCAAGAGACGGTTTTCCCAGCATCTAAATCGCAGAGGCTGGAAATTAAATTCTAATTCTAGCACCAGTCAAATCTATGCATTATAAGAATGGTGAATACGCCTGCCCAGTGATTACTGGGGAACTTCCTTCCTGTTCCTATTCCCACCGCGTCCCTTGCTTGGGTAAAGGTCGAACAAGGAATTCGATGGTTGTAAAGGAGGCTCTTTTAGGCTTTTTTACTTGAAGAGAAGAAGTCAGGAGGAGATTCGCTACAGGGAAATTGCTAAGGGTATAACACACTCAATGAAAGGAGAAGTACCAAGCGGGAAGACACAACTGGAAAATCAATCGCTACAGAAGAATCGTTGAGGGTAAATTTGCCTAAAGAGGAAGCTCGATAAAAATTGTTGGGAAAGCTTTGATTGACAAGCTATATGCATGTTATAACTCTGAGATTTAATTCACATTTCTGTGTGAGTCCCACCTCTAGTTCCCTTTAAAATTTCGTTATGCATGAACCAATATCTGGGTTGGGTTAGAGGTTTTATAGATTTAAGAAAACATAGGTTCCGACAACCTTCCCATCCCGAAAACAACAAATCTCCATTTCTATAATAATCTAATCCTACACCAGTGCGTAATCTAGAATATTGTGACTGACAAGACAATGAAAATCCAAATAAAAGTTGTTCTGGGAGATCTTTTCGGGAGGTGGTCCTATATTCAAAGATTAAGATTCATTCTCGAGGTTATCAACCCCTTAGCGGAAATGAGCGTTGATGCTCGCGGAAAATATGATTACATGAGTGGATTTATAATGCAAAAGTTCAATCACAAAAGTATAGTGGTTGCACTTATGAAACTGTGATTCTATTGATATTATTTTCTAAATGAAATTTCCATAATCCCACAATAATTTCTCCTTGCAAGGACATAGGCTGGAAATTTCTGGTGCAACAATTCCATTAGAATCCTTCAGGTTAAAATTTAACTGTCATAAATTTATCCCTTGTCATTTAGTGCTGGACTTTAACATGCAAAGCAAACATGGATTCCAACTCGATAGTTAATCAATTGGGAAATCATTCACATTATGAAACTTTGCGCTAAACAGATATTATATATAAAACAACAAAACTTATTGCGAAATAACCATGAAAATACCTCAAAGGACGAATAACTTGAGTCTGATATTCCTCAGTAGTGCTTCTTCCATTCCTTTCAAATTTCTTGCTTGCTAATCGTCAAGACCTCACCGGTACCAATGCCAGGGGTACTCTTATTTACCCTTAGCCCCCCGAGTCGCAAAAGGGCCACACACACAACCATAAATCTTCTAGCTCCCAACTTGCCTCGCAAGGTAGAGCCACCACTCTCTCTCAAGCTGCGTATTCCAACTCTCACATGTAAAACCAGTCAAACATTCTGCATCATAACGTTACCCATAACCAATGTGGGTTTTTTTTCTCATCTCTGCCATTTGTTTTACATAATTTCCCCATAACTCATTCCCACCACAATTAATTTGTTTTTTAATTATTTCCCCCTTACGCTTGCCACCCTTTCTCTAATTTGCACAAGTAAATCCACATTTTATTTTAATAAAATTCAATTTCCCTTAGCCTTCCTAAAAGTGCTCCTTGAATCACTCTTAGTTGTCTCTTTATTCCCCTTATTTCCAATTAATGATTGATGCCTTAATAAATATGAGTTGAGTGAAAATATGATTATTCTTTAATGATTGATGCCTTAATTAATATGAGTTGAGTGAAAATATGATTCTTCTTCAGTTAGACTAGTGATAACTAGTCTCTAGATTCATTTCTATCCATACACATTCTCTCCTTTATGTTTCTTTCTTATTTAAAAAAAACCCTTTTAATAATTTCTCTCACCTATGTGCCTTAAACCAAATCATTAGGAGTATTTCAATTTACTTAATTCTTGAAATTATTTACCTCATCCCCCTTTTTCTTTAGTGATTAATTTCAGTTTATCCTCTTCACAAAACTTATACTTAGGCTTAATTAAATTTTATTTGCAAAGCCTAAGTCTCTTATAGGGATTTATAATTAATAATATACTCATTAATTAATTAATTTAAATCGGACAATGTCAAATTAACTTATTTTTTTCTAGGCCACGTGATCTGTTGACTCAAGTTTCCTTTTAATTTATGCAACATACCCTTCGAGACGCACTCCTGTGCATCCAAGGGTTCCACTCGCCTTTTGATTGGTTTTGGTAGTTGCCCAACCCCTAGAGTCAGCACTCCATTTGGGTGACCTTGTGAGAGACTAGGGGCTTCTAAGGAATAAGGAGCCTGCCTTATTGTGCACCCCTTAGAATATTCATGAGTGACTATCTCAGTCTACCCTCACGACATTGTGGACCTCTCGAACTAGGTAATCGTTAACATACAATTCGAGCCACAATGAGAGTGCTAATAGGATGTGACGGGACTCTACCACATCTCTCCTTTAATATATGGTCTATGTGCATGGCCCCTCTACTCCTTATGTGATTCAGATTAGAAAGAAATCATCAACTTGCATCCATCAATGAAACATTGTCAACGATAAAATAAAATCATACTATAAATGGTCATATGTTACATATGGATAAATGAAATACTCAAACCAATACAATCCACTTCGTGACTCAATTTGGAGTCCAAGGAGGTCGATTGATGCCCTCGACATCCATAATCCATCAAGTGTCTTGCAAACTCATGGAAACTCGTCAATAGCATATGTCAACACATGTATATCAAATAACATAAATAATAACCCATCAACATCATCGTAAGAATCAATATGTGAAACATATAAGCATATACTATAACCGGATCACTTTCATGCAAGTGTCCTCAAAGAATAAGTCAATAACATATCCTCGTAAGGGAAGGATGTTACATACACCCCCTCTTGTTCTAAACTTCATCCCAAGGATGTACAGTATATAAAATGGAGTAAATAAAGTATTCGACAAGATCTGTATGTCTAAACAATCAAACAAGTAAGGATATTATTGACCATATCATATGCATCCTCCAAGGTAGCCGAGTGTAGACTATAATTGTCCCACTAGACCTCGACTCGATCGACTGTTTGACATCATAGCTGTCGAATGAGATGGTCCAGAATGAGGATTGGCTTCGCATGAGTGCACCCTCATCCGATACCTGCAAGGAACTCATTTCAATCACATGTGTAGGATCACTAACATAATGTCTCAAAACAGATACATGAAAAACAACGTCCATACACCTCAAAGAATCAAGCAAGGCTATTTGATAGGCCACGGGTCATTTCCTTTGCACAACTTCGAAAGGTCCCACAAACCTAGGAGAGAATTTAGCACCCTTTCCAAACTTGATCGAACTCTTGTTCAGTTTCACCCACAGGAAAACTCGGTCACTAAATTCATAATTGCGGTCAACGCGATGCCCATTGACATGGCACTTCTGTCCATCTTTCACTTCTTTAATTCTTTTTTGTATCACTTGCATTTTTTCTTCCATTTCTTGGATCACTTCTAGTCCTGCCAGGACCTTATACTCAATTTGATCCCATCTCAATGACATCTCACATGGTCGCCCATAAATAAACTCAAAAGATGTCATCTTAATGGTACTTTGATAGTTGTTTTTGTATGCAAACTCTACTAGTGGAAAGAACTCTTCCCAACACTACTTTTGGTCCATTACATATATCCACAACATGTATTCGAAAATATGGTTTATTCATTCTTTCTACCCTTATGTCTCAGGGTTATGTTCCATACTAAAGTTTAATTGTGTTTGTAAGGCCTCTTGGAAACTGGTCCAAAAATGTCCTGTAAACATTGATCCTCTATCAGATATAATCCTTTATGGCATGCCATATAATCTTACAATCTCATCGACAAAAAATCTAGCTATGTCTGGTGCTTGGTACGTCATATGCATAGTAATAAAATGTGCACTTTTCGTTAGAATGCCAACTAACATGAAAATCGAGTCATGCCTCCTTGTTGTTAGAGACAACCCAAGAATAAAGTCCATCGTAATGACCTACCATTTAGATTCTAGAATAGCTTGTGGTTGTAGTAATCCTACCATATTTCTATGTTCATCCTTCACTTACCAACATTCTAGACATTTCTCCATGAAGTTAACTATGTCTGCCTTCATTCATTTCCATAAGAATAAGGGCTTAAGGTCTACCCTCATCTTCGTGAGTCCCAGATGAGCCATCTATACTTCTCTATGAGCTTCACTTAAGATCCAATTTCTCAATTCATCATTAGGAGGTACATAAATCTTATTATTATACCTCAACAGTCTGTCATTGTCCAATGTATAACCTTGAAACTTTGATATCATACTTGGTGTCTTGTCCGATATTTTCCTTAACCTTTTTATACCAGTCATCGTCGAAATGTATAGTTAGAATTTTTTCTCGAAGATTCATCTAAAGAGATATCACCGAGAATATGTGTGGTCTTCGAATCAACGTATCTGCCACTCTTTTCATTGTTCCTTTTATGTAAGTAATCTCAAAATCGTTTTCGCTAAGTAATTCTGAGCAATGCCTTTGTCGCATGTTCAAGTCACTCTGCGTCAATATGTGCTTCAATTCACAGTGGTCTACTTTTAGTTCAAATTTGTATCCAATGAGGTAGTGTATCCACACTCTTAATGCATAAACAATGGAAAATAACTCAAAATCATGCATTGCATAGTTCTCCTCATTCTTTCTTAATTTCCTTGAGATGTAAGCGATCACTCGACCGTCTTGCATCAGGACTCTGCCTAAGGCCTCCTTGGATGCGTTTGTGAATACCAATTTTTCCTTGTCCATGTCGGGAACTTTTAGTATCGACGTTGTCGTAAATATCCCCTTAAGCCTTTCAAATGCTTCTGTGCACTTCTCGGTCCATAAAAACTTATTTTTCTTCTATAATTCCATGATAATATTTGCTATCTTCAAAAAACCTTCGACGAACCGTCAGTAATATCCTGCTAAACATATAAAGTTGCGTACTTCTAGTACATTCGTCGATGCAGGCCATTCCATAATATCCTCTACCTTTGTTGGATCCACAATTATGACTTCGTTGGAGATAATATGCCCTAAGTAATAAATCCTCGATTAGTAAAAAGAGCATTTCGACATTTTCCCATACAATTGTTTTCTTGTAAACAATGTAGTACTAAGAACAATTTTTCGTCATGTTCTTCTGTCATCCGAGAATATATCAGAATGTCATCAATGAAAACTTGAAAAAACTTTTCCAATTATTCATGGCACATCCCATTCATCAAACTCATGAATACCCCCGGGGTGTTTGTCAGACCAAAAGGTAAAACAGTAAACTCACAATGTTTGAACCTCGTCTTGAAAGTAGTCCTAGGAATGTCTCCCTCTTTAATTCGTAACTCGTTTTAACCTAATATCAAGTCGATCTTTGAAAACACTATCGTTCCCTTCATTTGATCAAACAAATCATCTATTCTAGGAAACGAATATTGGTTCTTGATCGTTTCCTTGTTCAATTGACGGTAGTCAATACAAAGTCTCCACGACCCATCCTTCTTTCTTATGAAAATAACAGGCGCATCCCAAGGTGACATACTTGGACGTATAAGTCCCATGTCCAACAACTCCTTTAGTTTCATTTTAAACTCCTGTAACTTAGGTGTCAACATCCGACAAGGCATTCTTTCTATCGGTTAAGTTCTGGGTTTCAAGTCGACTGTAAACTCCAACTATCTTTCAGGTGTCAAACTTCTTAACTCTTCTAGAAACATGTTAGCAAACTCTCCTACTACTGGAAGGTTTTCTAATCTTTCCGCCTCACACTTGTCATTTAGTGCTAAGATTTCATATAACTTACATCCCTTGCACATGCTCTTCTATAGCTGTAGAAAATAAATGAACCTCAAGGAAACCCCCTAGTTCCTTCCTATAATCATTCTTCTCTATCCCTTGTCATCGATTAAACTTAACCGCTTCATGTTATAGCTGAGTATCGTATCATGTGATTCCATCTAGTCCATACCTATCATGATGTCATAAGATCCAAATATCGTGACATATAGGTCAGACATTCTTACAAAATCTCCCAAGTTAATTTGCAAGTCCTTAACCTTTCCTCCAATCTTTTGTTTGGCACCTGAAGCCATTTCTACATTCCTAAACTTTTCATGCTCGACTTCCTTTACATTAATTCTTTTTAGCATTGCACTATAAATAAATATATCTTTAACACTGGGTTCTATCAAAATACTAAAAGTTTGGTTGACAATTATACATGATGTCTCAACCAGAGTGGACTAGTTCTCAGCTTGGAAGTTATTGACCATTGCATGAATCATGTGTGCCTTTCCCATATCTCCCATTGCAGTGTTTCTTGTTGATTTGGCTGCTCTGGCCTTCTCAACCACATAGTCTCATTGGTAATATGTCTCTCCACATGTTCAACATCCGACCGTCAGTCTAGTACTCCTATTTTGTGAAGTTGAGGATGTTGGCCAACCAGCCTAAAATCCTAGTCTGTTCAACTGAACAAGCCTAAACTATTGTTTTTGCGGGCGATGTTGTTGTTGATGTTGTGGTCAGATGTATGGTGTCCTATGCTGAGGATTCGGTCATCGGGGTTTCGTGAGAGTGGATCCTCTCGAAGTATCTCAATACCCCAATGTATGTTTGGATGGTGTCTGATGCTTTCGTGCACCTAGCATTGTCTGTCTAGTTGGTCTTGTAGGAGTCCTTCCCTGACCCCCACTGGTCAGCTCTTCCTCTGCTATTAGGGCCTTATGGATTGCATCGTGCAATGTATGTGGAATTAGGATCCTCACCTTTTCACGAATGTTTAGGTTAAGGCTGAACAAAAACTCTTTGACCTTTAGCTTCTCTTTGTTCAGGTGTGGAGCATACCTAAGCAACTCCATGAATTGGGCCTCATACTCCGACACCGTATGACCACCTTGTCATAAGGCATTCAACTCATTGAACTAGCGCTCAATGAAATCCTCTGATAAATACCTCTCTTGGAACCCCTCCGTGAACAGTTCCTAAGCCATGTCTTCAACGACCAAGTTTAGCTGAGGTAGAGCGTCTTACACCATAGAAGAGAACTTCACTTCAACTGAAATACCACCATGTGGACTTTCATGTTGAATGTGTAGTCACAAAGTGCAAATCATATCGTCATGTTCTTCAACCATGCCTTGACAGTTGAGCCCTTCGTGGCACACATGAACTCGGGAAGCTTAACCTTCTCGATTTTTCTGTGAATGCTACTAGTACCAGCTGGGGGCAGTGAACCCTTATTGGGTACAAGAGCCCTAGCCTCATCTCTATCTAGTCAGTTAATCAAGGCCTGTGACATCCTCTGAAAGGACCTCATCAAACCACCCACATCCCCCACAAATATTTGATCATGTTCAATGACTTGTTATTCTCCTTTTGGGTTAGACCCCTCTAGCATGGATGCTACTAGAGGCATTGCGCCTATGCCCCCTAGCACTACGTCATCTACCTCCACAGCTTCCTCTAACAATGATTACCTGCACAGACACATTTCAATTTTAATTAGCAATAAATTATTAATCAAGTGTTTAATATAGTGGAAGGCACGATAATCCCAAGTCGCGTGGTTGAACTCGCTTTGATACCATAAGAAATGACCCCTCCTTTACGACAAAAAATAGTGATGTACAATAGCTCTCTCTCTCTCTCTCTCTCTCTCTCTCTCT
>SNQJ01S0044064.1:33412-44026 GCA_010110895.2 Picea sitchensis
AAGAAGGAACACTTCGACAACTTCCCATACAATTTGTTCTCCCTAAGGCAAGACAACACTATTCGCAAGTGTTCCTCGTGTTCTCTTTCATTCCTGGAATAGATGAGAATGTCATCCAGAAAAACTTGTACAAATCGATCTAAGTACTTCCAGAATACGTCGTTCATGAGGCTCATGAATACTGCTGGCACATTAGTCAATCTGAAAGGTACCACAACAAACTCGTAATGTCCAAACAGAGTTCAAAAGGCAGTTTTTTGGATATCACCTTCCTTAATCCTTAACTGATGATATCCAGATCGCAAATCAATCTTTGAGAATACCGCTGCTCCTTTCATCTGATCGAAGAGGTCATCTATTCGCGGCATTGGGTACCTATTTTTCACTATAGCATGGTTCAAGTCCCTGTAGTCTATGCACAGTCGTAAGGATCAATCCTTCTTGTTTACAAAAATTACCGGTGCGCCCCAAGGTGAGACATTGGGCCTTACTAGCCCTAAGTCTAGTAATTCCTTCAACTGCATTTGTAATTCACAAATTTCCAGCGTCATCATCCGATATAGAGTCTTGGATATTGGTTATGCACCAGGCTTTAGCTCAATAGGAAAATCAAGATCCATTTCCGGAGGTAACCCTCGTAACTCGTTCGGAAAAACACCCTGAAATTCTGACAAAACCGGGTACTGGTCCAATGAGGGTCCCTTCCTTTCTTTCACTGCCTCCACTACATAAAGTCGACACCCTCATCTCAAGCATCGCTTGACTTTCATAGTTGATATAAAGCATAATGACACTTTTATCTGTACACCTTGGATCTCTATTGGTCTTCCTTCATCATCAATACAAAGTACCTTCTTGGCGAAACAATCTACCAAAGCTCGATGAGCTGCTAACCAATCCATTCCAATGATTAGGTCATATGCCCCAAGAGAAGTGACGTATACCTTCAACCTGGTAGTGCACACTCCTAGGTCTACTACACAATTGTCGACACTAGCTCCTATAGCTTGTTTTTCCCCTGAAGCCATCTCGACTTGCTTAAAGTCATCGTGCTCATAGGCTACCAGCCCACTCTTTTCTAATGAAGATGGTGAAATGAAACTATCTGTCGCACCAGAAACAAACAAAATCTTAACATTAATATGATTTAGCGTACCTGATGACTCCACTACGGTGGATTGATGTTCGGCCTGGAAGTTATCAACCACTGCATAAATCTGGTGGTTGCTGCTTGACCTCCCCATTGGTGCCTTTCCTTCTCTATGCACAAATCATGATTGTAACTTTGGACAATCCCATTCGTAATGGGGTCTTTCGCATCTCCAACAGGGAATATGAGATTGAACCAGTGCATTGTTAGATGACTGATTCCTAAATGAGTTCCTTCCCCTGGAACCCCTGCCCCTACTAGCTGCTCCCCGAGATGGTCATGGACCTGCCTGCACCGTTGGCGATGAACGAGATGCTGCACTAGCTGCCATTGAAATCCTTGCAGCTACTGTCCTTGGCATGACTCTATTACCGTAAGGTGGTGGCCTTGAGCCCCCTCCCCTAGGAAATGTCCTCGGGGTCTTTCCTACGAATCCAGGGCGATGTGGAAATGTCGATATTGTACCCCCTGTTAAATTCATTTGTTCTTTCGTGTAACGCACATTTTCTACCGCCTCTGCCACCGAAGACGGATTCCACATCCGCACCATAGCTCTTATCTTTGGGTTCAATCCATAAACAAAGTGCTCTGCCTGTCGCTATTCATTGTCCATATACGAAACATACTTGACCAATTCCATAAATCTGATCTCGTATTCTTCTACAGTTCTGTTTCCTTGTACTAAGGCATGAAATGCCCCTACTTGTTGTTCCTCGTAGTATGCTGGTAGATATTTCCTTGGGAACCTCTCCTCGAAAAGTTCCCAAGATACTGTGTCTGGGGTAAGGTGCAGTTGTCTTTCCAAGTTGCCCCACCAGTTCAATGCGTTATCTCTTAACTGGAAAATTGTGATCTTGGCTTTTGAATTGGACGCATAGTCCCTTAAGGAAAAACACCTTGTCATGCCTTCCAACCATGCTTCTATGTGTTCACTGGCATGACCTCCAGCAAACTCCGGAAGTTTGATCTTCTACAACTCTCGCGTGATGTCTTCTGGTAGAAATTTACCCCTTGAGTTCCTTGATGATTCTGGATTACCCATTCCAGATGGTGGGAGTTCCACTTGAGTCCCTGCTGGTTGGCGCCCTTTTAAAGTCTCGTTAATGGCTTCCAACGAGCACAGTATGAGGGCTAGTTTGGGATATGGTGGTGCTGGTGCTGGTGGTGTTGGTGGTGTGGGTGGCGTTGGTGGTGCCCATGACGACGCTCCCCTGCCTCGAACCCTTCGAGTCCTAGCCATATTGTATGACTTAACCTGCATCACCCCAAAGTTGTCTGGGTGAGTTCAAGGACGTTTCAAATTGGTGCTACTTAAACTTAGAAATAGAGTTAGGCATAGGTTTTCTTTACTTGTTTGTAAACAGACATTACTCCATCAGGGGAATTGGCTAGGGTTGGGTTAGGATTAAGAGTCTAAGCTTGGTCAACATCGAACTTTAAGGTAGATTAACCTTAAACTTAAATAAACACTTAATTACTTTATGTAATTCTCAACCCAATTAACCTTTCATTAATTTTAACTAACATGACCTTTATTTATATATAAATTATTTATACTAAATTATTCAATTTATTTTAAATTATTTTTAACACTTTATATTATATATATATAAATAATTGAACGTATACCCAAGGGTTCGGGCACACATGGGTTCCACGTGCTCATCTGTCTTTCTCAAGCTCCCTCGTATCTAACCCCCAATTTCTACACCTGTCAACCCTTCGACTCCCTACGCGTCCTTCCTCTGTCTCACTTTCTCATCCACTGGGATTTTCCTCGCATCAGTCTTTGTCCACCACACATTTTCCTCTGCTCTGCTAAGAGGTTTTTAGATTCTCCCTTGCCATGCTTCACATCCACACCATTGTTCTGAGCACTTTACCAGTTCGTTTTGCAGAAACAGAGTATATTGATATGGCCCGTGATAAGATCCAAGACCTGGAGTCCAGTCTCCTTGAAATGTTGGGAACGAATCCCTTGCCTGTACATTTTGTGGAGCTCGCCCTCATCTATGGTAAGAGGTACGATTCAGTCCGCCAGTTGTGCACAGTTTTAGTACCTTTATGAAGAACATGGGGTTATTCGAATCAAGAAATTGCATAAATCTTCCTTGCACTGTGGTAATGAACGGTGATTTCTTCTTTTGAACAAAATATTTGCTTGTAATTCCAACCCTGTACGAATTTTGGTATTATTTTTCTATTGAATTTATTTCATTTATATTTATAAATTTATTCGTCTGTGCATATGCATGTTGATGAAAACGATGTCCAATCTATCACCCCGCAGGGTCTCTTCACCCGACCTCTTGCTCACAGGTTCGATTCAATTCACTCTGCTGAGACGAAGTGGCTCTTTAGATTCCCAAGTGGAATCCATGTCAAAACATGACCCAATCCACAGGTCCTTTTTCCTCTCTGCACGGTCTCTGTACCTAACCGTGGTTGCCCCAGACTCTTTATCGGGGTTCGAGGTTTTCCACTTCCCGTTGTCGAGAGTCACAGTACTCTCAAATCCCCGATCACCGATGCGTCCTTCTCTATGCGCTGGCCCTCTTCGACTAGGCCTTTTTGTCCATACAACCCTCTCCCATAAGACCGCAACTCTATACCTCCTTTTCGGGATTTTAGGTTCTAATTTCCCGATGAGTCCTTTGCGCTTAGCTCCTCCTGTCTAGGCTCTGGTCCATATGGCCTGACTCCGTGTGACCGTAGTCAAACCTCCATCGGGGCTATGGGGTTTCCCATGTCAAGGTGCGCATGCATCCAAGACTCATGATTCCCCGAATCGTGATGCACCTTTGATCACACTAGCCCTTCTGGCTTAGCCCTAGCTGACGTGACCATCACCCCGTGACCACTTACCTTAACACGTCGAGGCTACGGGGTTTCTGATGCCTCGATGCATACACCCGCGGGATTCCCAATCGCCCAAATTGCGACGCTCCGTTACGCTGAAAATTGGCCTCCACTACGCCACTGTCCTCGACGCTCCGTTACGCTGACAGTTGGCCTCCACTGATCGGGGTTTTTCATGGATCACGAATTCACAATGCATAAACCGCTTGTCACCGGAATCCCCGATTCTCCGATGAACAAAACTTCGATGGTGCCTGATCCTTTTCCACCTGTCCTTGTAGATGGATGGTCCTAATTGACTCTCGGGGTTTCAGGACTTACGATGTCCTGAATTCCTTGTCCTCGGGAACTCCAATTTCTCGATCTACGACTTTCATCCAATCTCTAACACCTGTCCCGTGTGAATGGATGGATCAGATCTCGTCGGGGTTTTCACTTGGATTTCCCGGATCACTTGTCCATGGAAATGTCAATTTCCCAATGGCTAATATTCCGACCCACTCCAAATCTCTGACACCTGTCCCTCAGATGGACGGCTCTGATCTTGTCGACGTTTTGAGACTTGCAAGTCCCGATGCCTGGTGCCTCGGATCTCTGATACAGACGATCGCGTGACACGTGTCTCTCCTCAAACGGATGACTCAGATTGACTCTCAGTATTTCGAGACTTTCAAGGTCTCGGTTCTTATGACCTCGATAAATCCGATTTCCCGATGGTCAATATCCCGACTCTCGCGTGATCTCTGCCACGTATCCCCTGCCAATCGGAGGGTCCAGATCCCGTCAAGATTTCTCCCCTGTTGTTCATGAAATCTTAACCTTTATGCAACTCTTGTAGATACGACGGTTGTCGGCGATCTGATCCAAGATATGACAGCTCCGATAAATCCTCTTCGTGTGCTCCTCCTCCAGAGGCTAATATCCGTGCAAATCTTCCCGACCCAATGGCTTACGGGATTTCTATGTGAGATCCGACAACTGTCGGTCTCCTTCTTTTGTAGGCTCCTCCTGAGCTTCTTCTGGACGTAAAACTCCTCAACGGTCTAGGTCTTATTTCCCCGTTCGATCTGATGGCTCTGATCCTATCGGGAAATCGCGTATCATGATTCCTTAACGCAACGGTTCTACACCCCTAAAATTCTCGATGGGTAAAATCCTGATACCTCCCAGAATGTTGACGCGTGTCCCTTCCGAGATCAATGGCTGGGATCCATTCTCGGGATTTTGAGAACCACAAGGTCTCGATTCTCTGGCTTAACAAAACCTCGATGACTCTGATATACTGGTGGCTCCTCCTCTGGACACTAGGACTTAAACCTTGCGCAACTTCTCGAGATCTAACGACTGACGGGATTTCACCGGAGATCTGACGGCTCAGATCCGTTCTCTCGCGTAATAGACAGCTCTCCTTCGAGATAATCGATTAGTTGCATAAAACATTGCGTAGTGTTAAAATTTGTTTCTTGACAAGGTTAAAATTTGTATGGGTCTATAGTTCCTGAGATTCTTCATTATTTTAAAATTTCACTGAGGCTAGTACAGGAAACTAGTTTACACAGTTCTCGCGTGATACAAGTCTTCTAAATTTCCTTTGTCTGACTGGGCATTGGCAGTTCCTCATTTAGGTAAGTTCGGAATGAAGTAGGCCTTTTTAAGGTCCTGCAATGTCCTTTTTGCATTTTATTTAGTATAATATGTGCAGTTATTAAATTTTCCAACTTCAAGCCTTCCATAGAAGCTTCCTTCAACACTTCCATCGATTTTAGGTGTCTATCTTACCCAAAACTTCATTGACAAGTATTGCTCAATAAAATTTAGTTATTATCTATGTTTTCGTGCTTAATAGCTTTATTCAGGCTGCTTTAAGGGTAGCCATTTCGTGGGAAGAGATCCTTCAAACTATCTGGTTCGTTGCTGCTATTTTAAAGGCATTCCTTTGAATGTTCAAACTAAAACTGTAGTGACCATACATGATTCAGTTAAAGGGTATTGCCTATAATGGTTACTTGTGATATATCTATGAGATCATTTGCTTGTATAACTTAGGGGTACTACCTGAGTATATTTTCGGATACTGTATCAGTCGTATTGGGTCAGACTGAACGTTTTTGTTTGTAGTTGAAGCGTGGCTAGAGTTAACACTCGGGTTTGGCCCTTAGGCCCAGATTTTGAACTAAGACGCTCTGATACCATATGTAACAGCCTAATATTTCTAAACATCATTAAGTTTCATAAACATTTTATTTCGTAAACTGAACAATAACTTCCTAGCATAATACTGATTTTCATAACAACAACTTCAGTAACTTAGATTTATCAATAAATACTGATTTCATGGCAGAAAGAAATAAATACATAACTTAACAAAGTACCTGGTTCTGATGGTAATTTTTGTTGCCTCTGTGCCTTGCTGTTGCCTTCCTGCTACCTGCTACATAGATCAACCCTGCCACAAACAAGAAAATAACTGTCCAAAACTACTGTCCTCCCTACCAACTAGGAAAATTACCTAGCTCCAGGATATCTACGGATATCGTGGCCCCTGTGCCCAAAACCTCCAGCAACTCAGTGCCTCCACTGATCAAAAGCCACAGTGCTAAACTCTCTGCTCACAACAAATGTCATACTCCTCAGACAAATCCCTCCTCCGTCGAATGATCCTCCCCTCCACCTTTTCCCTTCCCTTAATCCTCCTTCGCCGACTCATGCAGTTACTACTCCAACCACCCTCTGTCATGTCCTTCGTCCCCCATCAATGTTTTATCTTCTCGGGATTCATAGCTTCCCTTCTGCATACGCAGCCATTTTTATAACATTTTGCATTGATCCCTTAAATCTATTTCTCAGCTCATTAAATGTGATCTGTAGTTAAATTATTACTTAGTTAACCACAATTATTTTCTTTAATTAATTTTACTTTGTAATCTTTAAGCACTTATTTAACTAGGGTCGTTACACTGACAATAAAGCTACAATATCATTACCATAAAACGACAACACCATTACATTTAAATTCCATAACTTGCAGTAAAAAGAATCACATTACAAGACAATGAAAACTAAGACAACCAGTAAGGCGATTGACTTAGTCTAATTCTAAAGTCTAAATTGCATGATGACATTAAGTTAAAATCTAAATTAGTCTTAAACCAACTCATTTGAGCAATTTTTAATCTTACAAGTGTCATCATTGTACCATCTAAATCAACTTGCCTTAATTTAGTGTTGTTTGCTATGAGTAATTTTGTTAAGGTCGATATCCAAAATCATGTAGATACACCTAACAATGTCCCAAGAAGTAGATCAGGTACATCTTATCCACCTTTATCCTACACTTTCCTCCCACTAATAAAAATAAAGAGGTCACTACCTGACTCTAATTACACTAATCATTTAAAAACTTACCCGATTAATGGCCATTTAATGACATCTAAAATTTAGAATTATATAGCATTAAAATACAACATCTATTCTGGAAAAATAAGGAAAATCTACCCTGCATAACATGATAGTAAAATTTTCTTTATTCTTTTTTAAAACTTGATCTTTTTGTAAGAACATGGAGACACTGACAACATTGAGGGAATAAGTTATTATCCTAGTCCTACCATGAGATTCCTTGTTTTTTTTTTTAAATATAAAAGTAGGGGATAAGGAACGAACATTACTAAATAATGAAAATGCAGAATTCAGGCGTGGATTAAATAACATGTGAAGACCCAATTACCGGTGGTGCTAGTAGCTCACCAGCTGCACACTACAAGCTCATTGTCTTGAGTGACTGAAAAATGCAGGCTAAGAAAAATAGGGTAAGTGCTATCAGGGAAAAGAGAGCTGGAAAAAGGAGGACACAGGCAAGGAAACTGCCAGTCTGATTATTATGAAAAACTTAGCTTTCCACGTCGATTTTAATGCATAAAAACTTCTGAGAATTAAGAGCATGAACCCTCCCAATCAGAGAAAAATAAGGGAGTAACACGAGGAGTCTGCGCCTAATTAGGGTGCACTGTCCCAACGATGGTCTCGCTGATCTAACCAACCCCAGAACCAGCTATCAAAAGAAACGGTTGGGACAATAGGTCTTTGATCAAAATGATTTAGAAGGAGGTGATTACGGTTTTGAATGGGTGTACATGCCTCCAGAATAGTGCCACCTTACGTGCATGCACCCACCCAGCATGAAAAAAGGAACGATACACAGGCATGAAAAAAAGAAACGATACACAATAGGCATGAAAAAAAGAAATGATACACAACAGGCATGAAAAAAGGAAACGATACACAGCAGGTCAAAATAAATCTTAGAACATAATTACTTGTAAGCAAAGTTGATGCAGGATAGAATTTATCCAACCCAACATCATGTAATTGCATGGTCTTATTGGTGGTTGTGCGACCATTTTTTTTTGCAGCTGATAGAGGCCCGATCTGGCAGAAGAACCGGGCCACACAGTCAATTCAAGGCAATCACCGATGCAATATTCACACAGCTAAGGTATGAGCCTGATTTTTTTTTTTTTCCAGAGGAAGGATCACACAACCCCAAATGTAATTACAACCGCAATGGTAAGAAAAAATTAACTTCTCTTTAGACGCATCAGTGGAGAATGAAATCTGGTGTAAATATCAATAATAATAAAACGAGTCCAAGGAAGAGGAATGATCAATCCCAAGTTGTTGGGGGAATTTCCCGTGAGGTTAACGAACAAATGCTATCAGAGAAGAAATCGTTTCTAAATGTTAAATTGTTCTGAATATCAGCCATTCTCTGAATAATAAATTCATTATACAATGAAAAAATTGTTGTTTAATCAATTTATGGATATGCAGTGAAGAAATATAAGAATATCAATTAAAATCATTGTTCAATCAATTTATGAATATGCAGTGAAGAAATAATAATATCAATTAAAATCGTTGTTCAATCAATTCATGTATATGCAGTGAAGAAATAAGAATATCACTTAAAATCATTGTTCAATCAATTTAGGAATATGCAGTGAAGAAATAAGAATATCAATTAAAATCATTGTTCAATCAATTTAGGAATATGCAGTGAAGAAATAAGAATATCAATTGTTTTCATGCCCATTCGGGGTCTCTCAAGGGTAGGGTCAGTCATTAATGGTTGTCTAGCAAGGAGAATTCACTGGCAAAATCAAAACGACTGTCTAAAATTTGTTTACAATAAGCATGCCATCTGCGAGAAAAGTGAGGGAAATCACTGGCCTTCTAACAAGGTTACGGGAGGAAATTCCAACAAGGTTATAATGGCCGACTATAAATTCGCTGAAAGATACAATCGTTGAATTACTATCACAGAGGTAATGCATTACAGCGAGATCATGAATACATATCGCATGAGAAATTTAAGAATAAAACAGCAGGTACGATTTTAATCGCTGAGTAAATAACTAAAAATATCCATTAAGTCCATTTACAACTGATAATCTGATCCCAGCCTGAGTCATAATGCATACGAATCTACAAATATAAGAATCATAATGTTGCATCAACACCATCCCCGAGTGTCGTCTGCGTGCTCCATCCCGCTCCTGCTCGTCGACCGTTGAGACTACACAGGTACCTCCCAGCCAATTGCTAGAGGTACTCTGCTTCCCCCTTAGCCTCCTGAGCCGCAAAGGGGCCACACACTATCCAGATGGTATGTCTAGCTTCCCAGCTCGCCTCGCAAGGCCGAGATACCACTCCAATCCGAGCTGGAAAATCCCAACCCTCCACAAGTAATCAGTCAAATCTCAAATCCGGCAGCGTAACGTTACGCTAACAGTCGATCCCCTACTTCCCCGTCCTTCCTCTCTTTTATAGAGTTTTTGTCTTCAAAAAATTCCCTAAATATCTTTTAATTTAAGTTTTAATGAAAATATTCGAGCTATTCTCCTTCGCACAAGTGTCATCCATCCCCCTCTTTCCTCCAATAATTATTTTCTTTAAATTTTTTAATTGTCTCATTTCCCTCACCCACCTAGAGTTGCTCCTAAATTTACTCCTAGGTGTTCCTAGATCCCCTTACAAGTTTTAAATACTTTCCCTAAAAATGATGTTGCTAAATTAGCTCAAATTAGAAGGTTCTTTATTGCCAATTCCTTACTATGTTGACCTTTCTTTTTACCATATGTCCCCTTCTTTCCTTTATTATGTTTCCTCCAATTTTTGGTTTCCTAAATTTTATTTTTTCCTTCTTTCCCCTTTTAATAAATCCAAAATGGCAGTTGTGCTATTTAATCTTTTCCTTTTATTATGAATTTAATATCTTTTTATACTTTCCAAAGTTAAGAATTAATTTTTTCTTTGCAATTTTTAAATCCTCTTTTTTTAATTAAATCCTTACTCTCTTCATTTACCCGAAGAATTTTATGATGACTAAACTATTACTTAAGTGGGTTTCAGTTTAAATTTTTATTTTTATTTTTATAGGGTCTTTTTCTAAGGTTAAAAAAAATTATACCCTAGAGAAGTTTTAGACATAGATTTAGATTCTGAACGGAGCGACAATTATTTAGGGAAGTTGTTTAAGAATTTCTTAATGTGTTAAAAGTCTTAGGGCCATCTAGGTTTGTTTCTTCATCAACATCAATGCGACG
>SNQJ01S0044064.1:44076-57477 GCA_010110895.2 Picea sitchensis
GCACCACGTGCTCCAAGGGTGCCACTCGCCTCATTCATTTCTTTTGTGCGACGTGCCCTTCAGGATGCACCACGTGCTCCAAGGGTGCCACTCGCTTCTTATGTTTCTTTTGCGTGACATGCCCTTCAGGATGTACCACGTACTTCAAGGGTGCCACTCACCAACTTGACTGATTCGTAGACATCAATAACCCCTGGAGTCAACACTCCACTAGGTGAACTTGTGGGAGACTAATGGTTTCTAAGGAATAAGGCCCCCTCCTTATTGCATGCCCCTTAGAATCATCATGAGCGACTATCGCAGTCTGCCCTCACGACATCGTGGATCCTCTCAAACTAGGTAATCGTTAACCTACAGTTCGAGCCATGGCGGAAGTGCTAGTAGGCTATTGCAGGGCTATTGTCCACACCTCTCTGTCAACCTCTCTGGAAATCGTGTGTGGCCCATTTAATCCATATGTGAGTCTGGTCGGCAAGATATCATCAGCCTACATCATTAACAATCATGTCATAACATGTTTACATCATATCATCAAATCAAATGTAATAGCGCAGTAAATAAATCAACCCAAATAGCACACTCCCTGACTCAATCCAGAGTCCAAGGGTTCCATCGATGCGTCTGCATCCTCAAGGTCCGAAACCCTGCACACTCAATAGAACTGAGTCAATAGAACCTGTCTATGTCAATGCAGTAAACATCATGTCATCAATCATAACGCATCATAATTAAGGACAAATGGTTTAACATCATAAAAGTTTGGATCACTTGCGAGCAAGTGTCCTCAAATAATAAGTTTTCTCGAGCGAGATGTTACATACACCCCCTCTTGGTCTAAACTTCATCCCGAAGTTTCATAGTGTAAATGCATAAATAAAATTATCATAGTATCATAATTTTATCTATCAAACAGAAATGGAAACGGTTGGTGCATATCATATGATTCCTCCCAGGTCGTCGAGTGCGGACTATAACTGTCCCACTATACCTTGACCTGATCCACCATTCGACGTCGTAACTGTCGAACGCGATGATCTAAGATGCGGTCCAGCTCAGCCATAAGCGCTCCCTCGTCTGATACCTACAAGGAACTCATGTCAATCACATATGTAGGATCACTAATATGATGTCTCAAAACAAATACATGAAAAACATCGTGCATATGCCTCAAAGAATCAGGCAAGGCTAGTCGATAGGCCATGGGCCCCTTTCTCTCCACAATCTTGAAAGGTCCCATGAACCTAGGAGAGATTTTAGCTCCCTTTCCAAACTTGATCGAACTCTTATGTGGTTTAACCTGCAAGAAGACTTGATCGCCGACCTCATAACTACGGTCGACTCGGTGCGCATCGACATAACTCTTCTGTAGATCCTGAGCTTCTTTAATCCTTTCTCTTATGGTTTGCATTTGGTCTTCCATTTCTTGGATCGCTTCTGGTCCTAGTAGGACCCTATCCTCAATATGATCCCAACTCAAGGGCATCCGACATGGTCGCCTGTAAAGAAACTCAAAAGGCACCATCTTAATGGTGCTCTGGTAACTGTTGTTGTAAGCGAACTCTACTAGTGGCAAGAATTCTTCCCAACGGTTTTGTTGGTCCATCACGTACATGCGCAACATGTCTTCCAAGGTTTTATTTGTTCGTTCTGTCTATCCATCGGTCTCTGGGTGATATGCAGTACTAAAGTTAATTTGAGTTCCCAAGGCCTCTTGGAAACTCGTCCAAAATCGTCCAGTAAACATCCTCTTAGGTACGCCATGCAGCCTCACAATCTCACTGATGAAAACTCTCGCTATGTCAGGTGCCTGATACATCGTACGCACAGGAATAAAGTGAGCACTCTTCGTCAGAGTGTCTACTACAAAAAAAATCGAGTCATGTATCCTTGCCGTTAGTGAAAATCCCACAATAAAATCCTATTGGGTGTCTATGTTCAACCTTTACCTACTGAGACTCTAGACATCTGGCCACATAGTTGACTATGTCGGCCTTCATTCCCTTCCATAAGAACAAGGGTTTAAGGTCTGCCCTCATCTTCGTAGATTTATGGGTTTAGCAGGATATTATCAACGATTTGTAGAGGGATTTTCAAATATAGCAAATCGATCTTAGAGAAAACTGTCGCACCCTTCATTTGATCGAACAAATCATCAAGCCTTGGCAAGGGATATTGATTCTTGATCGTAGCCTTGTTTAGTTGACGGTAGTCAATGCAAAGCCTCCACAATCTGTCCTTCTTCCGAATGAAAATAACAGGTGCACCCCATGGTGACACACTAGGATGTATCAGTCCTAGGTCCAGCAACGCCTTCAATTGCATTTTCAACTCTTGTAATTCCGGGGTCGACATCCGATAAGGTGTTCATGCTATTGGTTCGGTCCCTAGTTTCAGGTCTATGGTAAACTCCAATTCCCTTTCCAGCGGCATCCCAAGTAACTCCACTGGGAATATGTCCGCAAACTCTTTCACCACCGGAAGGTGTTCTAGACCTTCCGCTACTCCCTTTTCATTTAGCGCAAGGATCACATAAAGCTTGCACCCCTTGCGCATACTCTTTCGTAACTGTAACGAAGAGACGAAACTCATGGAAACTTCTTGGTCCTGTCCTACAATGACACGTCTCTGTACTTTGTCATCAACCAAGCTCAACCGTTTCGTCTTGCAGTTGAGTATCGCCTCATGCGATTCCAACCAATCCATACCAATCACAACCTCATAAGATCCTAATATTGTGACATACAAGTTGGTCGTCCTGACAAACTCTCCCAGGTTAAGGGCACATCCTGTAACCTTTCCTCCAACCTTCTATTTGGCTCTTGAAGCCATCTCTACGATGCTAAACTCATCCTAATAAACTACCTTTATCTTAATCCTTTTTAGCGTTGCACAAGAAATGAAACTCTCAGTAGCACCGGGCTCTATCAAAACACTAAGAGTCTGGTCAACGATGGTACCCGTCGTCTCGAGCACAGTCGACTGGTGCTTTTCCTGGCGGTTATTCACCGTTGCATGAATCCGATGGGCCTTGCCCATATTTCCCACTGTAGTGGGTCCAGCTGATCTGGACGCTCTAGTCCTCTCCACAGGATAGTCGCGCTAGTAGTGTGGCTCCCCACACGTTCAACACCCCTTCTTTGGCCCAGTAGTCCTGGTACCGAAAGTAGAAGATGACGACCCACTCACTTGTAACCCTAGCCTATTCTGCTGAACAGGTGTAAACTACTATTGCTATGGCCGACATTGTTGCTGATGCTGTGGTCCCAGATAAGGTGTCTGCTACTAAGGCGACGCTCACCGAGGTGTAGTGAAAGTGGATCCCCTCTGAAAGCCACAATATCCCGATGTATGTCTCACTGGTGTTTGGTGCTGCAGTGTTCCAGATGAACCCTGCCTTGCTGGTATCGCTGGAGTCCTAGTCTGACCCCCACTGATAAGCTCCTCCTCTGCTATGAGGGCCTTCTAAATGGCGTTGTGCAAGGTTTGAGGCATCATGATCCTAACCTTTGCACGTAGGCTACCATTAAGGCCAAGCACGAACCTGTTGACCTTGAGCTTCTCAGTGTTAAGGTGCAGAGCATACCGGAGCAGCTCCATAAAACGTGCCTCGTACTCGGGCACCGTACGACCTACTTGTCATAATGCATTGAACTCATTGAGCTGACACTCAATGAATTCCTTTGAAAGATAACTTTCTCGGAACCATTCTTCGAATAGTTCCCATGAAACGTCTTCGACGACCATGTTCAACTGTGGCAGGAGCGTCTTCCACCATAGAAGAGCGCTCCCCTGCAGTTGAAAGACCGCCATGTTGACCTTCATGTTGGAGGTATAATCGCAACGTGTGAAGCACATCGCCATATTCTCCAACCATGCTTGGATGGCTGTGCCATCTGGGGCACCAAACAACTCGAGAAATTTAACCTTATCGAGTTCACAGTGAATGCTACAAGTAACAACCGGTGCGCGCGGAAGAACCTGAACGGGTATCAGTGCCCTGGCCCCATCTCTGTGTAAGCGGCTGATCAGTGCCTCGGACATGCGCTGAAAAGATCTCATCATTACGACCACCTCGCCAACTGCTATCTGTTCCTGTCTGTGAACCTGCTCGCCTCCCTAGGGGTTAGACCCCTCGGGCGTGGATGCTACTTGAGGCGTCACGCCTCCTCCCCTAGCACCCCGTCGTCTACCTTTTTGGTGTCCTCTATCCATGATTACCTGCACGCACACAATCAACTCGATCAACAACAGTATAATCAATTCAAATCATGTCACGAAAGTCGTAGAGAATCCCAAGTCACGGGTCGAACCCACTCTGATACCATATGTAACGAACCTCCTCGTTACGACAACAACCTCTTATAACAAGTGCAATTTTTTTTTTGTTTTTAAAAGTGTGTGCGCACGTTTACAAGGGAAACAACACATTTGACTCTGCATCGCCACCCAACGATGAACAATACCTCCAAGACACATAAGAAACACTCAAGCCCAGGTTCCCATCAATTTTAACCATTTAAGGTCTCAGGGTTGGCGACTGTTCTGAGGAATAGGGAGGTGTCTACATCCTGACTGACACAAGCAGACCAAACAATGAAATGATTACAACCAAGTACAATAATAATTAAATAAAAACCCACGACCACGACGGAAAGCACAAATCCAAATGGACTCCGACAATAACCACCCATTAGTTAAGACTCAACCTTACCTGCGACTCAATTGGCAACAAGTACATATCAAACACTTCATTTAGTTTCCATTAGTCGATGAGTTACCAGCCCAACCTTAAAAATGTATATTCAATTAATAGAAAATCCCCATTTACTAAGTCATGATAACTTAGTGTACTTAATTCAAGGACATTACACTATATATGTTTACCACTAACAATAAAAATTACGATATCATTGCCATAAAATAAAGAACACATTACATTTAGATCATAATGACTTTGCAGAAATAACAACCACAATTCATCTTATGTGTTATTCCTGACAATAAATCTACAATATCATTACCATAAAATGACAACACCATTACATTTAAATTCCATAACTTGCAGTAAAAAGAATCACATTACAAGACAATGACAACTAAGACAACCAGTAAGGCGATTAACTAAGTCTAATTCTAAAGTCTAAATTGCATGATGACATTAAGGTAAAATCTAAATTAGTCTTAAACCAACTCATTTGAGCAATTTTTAATCTTACAAGTGTCATCATTGTACCATCTAAATCATCTTGCCTTAATTTAGTGTTGTTTGCTATGAGTAATTTTGTGAAGGTCGATATCCAAAATCATGTAGATACACCTAACAATGTCCCAAGAATTAGATCAGGTACATCTTATCCACCTTTATCCTACACTTTCCTCCCACTAATAAAGATAAAGTGGTCACTACCTGACTCTAATTACACTAATCATTTAAAAACTTACCCGATTAATGGCCATTTAATGACATCTAAAATTTAGAATTCTATAGCATTAAAATACATCATCTATTCTGGAAAAATAAGGAAAATCTACCCTGCATAACATGATAGTAAAATTTTCTTTATTATTTTTTAAAACTTGATCTTTTTGTAAGAACATGGAGACACTCACAACATTGAAGGAATAAGTTCTTATCCTGGTCCTACCATGAGATTCCTTGTTTTTTTTTTTAAATATAAAAGTAAGTGATAAGGAACGGACATTACTAAAGAATGAAAATGGAGAATTTGGGCATGGATTAAATAACAAGTGAAGACCCAATTACTAGTGGTGTTGGTAGCTCACCAGTTGCACACTGCAAGATCGCTGTCTTGAGTGACTAAAAAACGCAAGCTAAGCTAGTGCCAACAGGTTAAGTGTTGTCAGGGAAAAGAGAGCTAGCAAAAGGAGGACGCAGGCAAGGAAACCACCAGTCTGATTATTATGAAAAACTTAGCTTTCCACGTCGATTTTAATGCATAAAAACATTCGAGAATTAAGAGCATGAACCCTCCCAATCAGAGCAAAAGAAGGGAGTAACACAAGGAGTCTGCACCTAATTAGGGCGCACTGTCCCAACGACGGTCTCACTGATCTGACCAACCCCAGAGCCAGCTGTCAAAAGAAACCAATGGGACAATAGGTCTTTGATCAAGGTGATTCAGAAGGAGGTGACTCTGGTTTTAAGTGGGCGTACACGCCTCCAAAACAGTGCCACCTTACATGCATGCACCCACCCAGCATGAAAAAAGGAACGATACACAGGCATGAAAAAAAGAAACGATACATAGTAGGCATGAAAAAACAAAATGATACACAATAGGCATGAAAAAAGGAAACGATACACAGTAGGTCAAAATAAATCTCAGAACAAAATTACTTGTAAGCAGAGCTGACGCAAGACATAATTTATCCAACCGAACATCACGCAATTGCAAGGTCTTATCGGTGGTTGTGCAAGCATTTTTTTTTGCAGCCGATAGAGGCCCAATCTGGCAGAAGAACTGGGCCACATAGTCAATTCAAGGCAATCACCGATGCAATATTCACACAGCTAATGTATGCGCCCGATTTTTTTTTTTTGCAGAGGAAGAATCTAAATCTCTTCAGGCGCATCAGTGGAAGCTGAAATCGGGTGTAAATATCAATAATAATAAAAATAGTCCAAGGAAGAGGAATGCTCAATCCCAAGATGTTGGCGGAATTTCCCATGAGGTTAACGAACAAATGCTATCAGAGAAGAAATCATTTCTAAATGTTAAATTGTTCTGAATGTCAACCATTCTCTGAATAATAAATTCATTATACAATGAAAAAATCGTTGTTCAATCAATTTATGGATATGTAGTGAAGAAATATAAGAATATCAATTCCAATCGTTGTTCTATCAATTTATGAATATGCAGTGAAGAAATAAGAATATCAATTAAAATCATTGTTCAATCAATTCATGGATATGCAGTGAAGAAATACGAATATCTATTAAAATCGTTGTTCAATCAATTTAGGAATATGCAGTGAAGAAATAAGAATATCAATCAAAATCATTGTTCAATCAATTTAGGAATATGCAGTGAAGAAATAAGAATATCAATTGTTGTCATGCCCATTCGGGGTCTCTTAAGGATAGGGTCAGTCATTAATGGTTGTCTAGCAAAGCGAATTCGCTGGAAAAATCAAAATGACTGTCTAAAATTTGTTCACAATAAGCATGCCATCTGCGAGAAAAGTGAGGGAAATCACTTTCCTTCAAACAAGGTTACGGGCGGAAATTCCAGCAAGGTTATAATGGCTGACTATAAATTCACTGAAAGATACAATCGTTGAATTGCTATCAGAGAGGTAATGCATTACAGCGAGATCATGAATACATATCGCATGAGAACTTTAAGAATAAAACAGCAGGTACGATTTTAATCGCTGAGTAAATAACTAAAAACATCCATTAAGTCCATTTACAACTGATAATCTGATCCCAGCCTGATTCATAATGCATACGAATCTACAAATTCAAGAATCATAAGGTTTCCTCAACGACATCCCCGTGTGTCATCCGCGCGCTCTGTGCCGCTCCTTCTCGTCGACCGTTGAGACTACACTGGTACCTCCTAGCCAATCACTAGGGGTACTCTGCTTCCCCCTTAGCCCCTCGAGCTGCAAAGGGGCCACACACTATCCATATGGTATGTCTAGCTTCCCATATCGCCTCGCAAGGCCGAGCTACCACTCCAATCCGAGCTGGAAAATCTCAACTCTCCACAAGTAATCATCCAAATCTCAAATCCGGCAGCGTAACATTACACTAATAGTCGATCCCCTACTTCTCCCTCCTTCCTCTCTTTTATAGAATTTTTGTCTTCAAAACTTTCCCTAAATCTCTTTTAATTTAAGTTTTAATGAAAATATTCTAAATATTCTCCTTCGCACAAGTGTCGTCCATCCCCCTCTTTCCTCCAATAATTATTTTCTTTAAATTTCTTAATTGTCTCATTTCCCTCACCCACCTAGAGTTGCTCCTAAATTTACTCCTAGGTGTTCCTAGATCCCCTTACAAGTTTGAAGTACTTTCCCTAAAAATGATGTTGCTAAATTAGCTCAAATTAGAAGGTTCTTTATTGCCGATTCCTTACTATGTTGACCTTTCTTTTTACCATATGTCCCCTTCTTTCCTTTATTATGTTTCCTCCAATTTTTAGTTTCCTAAATTATATTTTTCCCTTCTTTCCCCTTTTAATAAAGCCAAAATGCCAGTTGTGCTATTTAATCTTTTCGTTTTATTATTAATTTAATATCTTTTTATACTTTCCCAAGTTAAGAATTAATTTCTTCTTTGCAATTTTTAGATCCTCTAGTTTTAACTAAATTCTTACTCTCTTCATTTACCCCAAGAATTTTATGACAACAAAACTATTACTTAAGTGGGTTTTAGTTTAAATTTTTATTTTTATTTTTATAGGGTCATTTTCTAAGGTTAAACAAAATTATTCCCTAGAGAAGTTTTAGACTTAGATTTAGATTCTGAACGGGGAGACAATTATTTAGGGAACTTCTTTAAGAATTTCTTAATGTGTTAAAAGTCTTAGGGCCATCTAGGTTTGTTCCTTCATAAACATCAATGCGGCGTGCCCTTTAGGATGCACCACGTACTCCAAGGGTGCCACCTGCCTCATTCGTTTCTTTTGTGCGACGTGCCCTTCAGGATGTATCATGTGCTCCAAGGGTGCCACTCTCTTCTTGTGTTTCTTTTGCGCGACGTGCCCTTCAGGATGCACCATGTGCTCCAAGGGTGCCACTCGCCAACTTGACTGATTCTTAGACATCAATAACCCTTGGAGGCAACACTCCGCCAGGTGAACTTGATGGAGACTAAGGGTTTCTAAGGAATAAGGACCCCATCTTATTGCGCGCCCCTTAGAATCATCGTGACTGACTGTCGCAGTCTGCCCTCATGACATCGTGGATCCTCTCGAAATAGGTAATCATTAACCTACAGTTCGAGCCACAGTGGGAGTGCTAGTAGGTTGTTGCAGGGCTGCAGTTCACACCTCTCCCTCAACCTCTCTGGAAATTGTGTGTGGCCCCTTTACTCCATATGTGAGTCTGGTCGACAAGCTATCGTCAGCCTGCATCATTAACAATCATGTCAGAACATGTCCACATCATATCATCAAATCAAATGTAATAGCGCAGTAAATAAATCAACCCAAATAGCACACTCCCTGACTCAATCCGGAGTCCAAGGGTTCCATCGATGCCTCTGCATCCTCAAGGTCCGAAACCCTGCACACTCAATAGAACTGAGTCAATAGCACCTATCTATGTCAATGCAATAAACATCATGTCATCAATCATAACGCATCATAATTAAGGACAAATGGTTTAACATCATAAACATTTGGATCACTTGCGAGAAAGTGTCCTCAAAGAATAAGTTTTCTCAGTGCGCCAGAGTAGGATGTTACATACGCCCCCTCTTGGTCTAAACTTCGTCCCGAAGTTTCATAGTGTAAATGCCGAAATTAAATTATCACAGTATCATAACTCTATCTATCAAACAGAAATGGAAATTGTTGGTGCATCTCATATGTGTCCTCCTAGGTCGCCGAGTGTGGACTATAACTGTCCCACTGGACCTTGACCTGATCCACCGTTTGACGTCGTAACTGTCGAATGCGATGATCTAGGATGCGGGCCATATCAGCTGTGAGTGGTCCCTCGTCCGATACCTGCAAGGATATCATGTCAATCACATATGTAGGATCACTAATATAATGTCTCAAAACAGATACATGAAAAACATCATGCATATGCCTCAAAGAATCAGGCAAGGCTAGTTGATAGGCCACGGGCCCCTTTCTCTCCACAATCTTGAAAGGTCCCATGAACCTAGGAGAGAGTTTAGCTCCCTTTCCAAACATGATCGAACTCTTATGCGGTTTAAACCGCAAGAAGACTCGATCGCCGACCTCATAACTACGGTCGACTCGGTGCGCATCGGCATAACTCTTTTGTCGATCATGCGCTTCTTTAATCCTTTGTCTTATGGTTTGCATTTGTTCTTCCATTTCTTGGATTTCTTCTGGTCCTACTAGAACCCTATCCTCAAGTCAATCGCAACTCAAGGGTGTCCGACATGGTCACCCATAAAGAAACTCGAAAGGCGCCATCTTAATGGTGCTCTGGTAACTGTTGTTGTAAGCGAACTCTACTAGTGGTAATAATTCTTCCCAACACTTTTGTTGGTCCATCACATACATGCGCAACATGTCTTCCAAGGTTTGGTTCATTCGTTTTGTCTGTCCATCAGTCTCTGAGTGATATGAAGTACTAAAGTTAAGTTGAGTTCCCAAGGCCTCTTGGAAACTCGTCCAAAATCGTCCAGTAAACACCGATCCTCGATCGGATATAATCCTCTTAGGTACACCATGGAGCCTCACAATCTCACTGATGAAAACTATGGCTATGTCAAGTTCCTGATACGTTGTACGCACAGGAATAAAGTGAGCACTCTTCGTCAGAGTGTCTACTACAACAAAATTCTAGTCATATCTCCTTTCCCTCAGTGGAAATCCCACAATAAAATCCATCGAAATGACCTCCCATGTCGATTCCTGAATGGAATGTGGTTGAAATAATCCTGCCAGGTGTCTATGTTCAGCCTTTACCTGCTAACACTCTAGACATCTAGCCACATAGTTGACTATGTCGGCCTTCATTGCCTTCCAAAAGAATAAGGGTTTAATGTCTGCCCTCATCTTTGTGACTCCCGGGTGAGCCATGTAAACTGCTCTATGAGCCTCTCTCAGGATCAACATCCTCAACTCGTCGTTTGGCGGTATGTAAATCCGACTTATAAACCTCAATAACCCATCACTATCAAATGAAAATCCCTCGTATCGTGGCACCATCATGGTGTTTTTTCCGATAAAACCCTCGACCTTTTTGTACCAGTCATCATCACGTTGTAATGTTAGAATCTTTTCACATAGATTCGTCTGAAGAGGCAACACTGAAAATATGCCTGGCCATGACTCAAAGCATCCACCACTCGGTTCACCATTCCCTTTATGTAAGTAATCTCAAATTCATACTCGCTAAGCAATTCCGACCAATGCCGTTGTCGCGCGTTCAGGTCGCTTTGCGTAAAAATGTGTTGTAGTCCACAATGATCAGTCTTTAGTTCAAATTTTCCTCCAACAAGGTAGTGTCTCCAAACCTTCAAGGCATAAACGATGGCTAATAACTCCAAATCATGCGTCATGTATTTTTCTTCATGCCTTCTCAGTTTCCTCGAAATGTAAGCAATCACTTGTCCGTCTTGCATCAAGACTCTGCCTAAACCTTCCTTGGATGCGTCCGTGCATACCAAGAAGTCCGCATCGATGTCAGGGACTTTTAGTATCAGCGCTGTAGTCAACAACTCTTTAAGCCTTCGAAATGCTTCCACGCATTTCTCGGTCCAAACAAACTTCTTGTTTTTCTTCTGCAATTCCATGATCGTATTTGCTATCTTCGAAAATTCCTCGACAGACCGTCGATAGTATCCTTCTAAACCCATAAAGCTACGCACTTCTGTGACATTCATTGGCACAGGACATTCCATAATAGCCTCCACCTTTGCTGGATCCACGGCGATACCTTCGCCGGAAATGACATGCCCTAAGTAGTGAATCCTCGATTGATAAAAAGAGCATTTTCACAACTTCGCATACAAATTGTGCTCTCGCAGACACTGTAGTACCAAGCACAAGTGCTCGTCATGCACCTCCATCGTCCGAGAGTAGATCAAAATATCGTCAATGAATACTTAGACAAACTTGTCCAAGTTTTTGCGAAACACCCCATTCATCAAACTCATAAGTACCCCCGGGGCATTTGTCAGTCCAAACGGTAAAACAGTAAACTTGTAATGTCCAAATCTCATCTTAAAAGAAGTCTTAGGGACGTCATCCTCCTTGATCTGCAACTGGTGATACCTTGATCACAAATCGATCTTGGAGAACACTGTCACACCCTTCATTTGATCAAACAGATCATCAAGTCTTGGCAAGGGATACTGATTCGTGATCGTAGCCTTGTTCAGTTGATGGTAGTCAATGCAAAGCCTCCACGATCCATCCTTCTTCCGAATGAAAATAATAGGTGCACCCCACGGTGACACACTAGGATGTATCAGTCCCAGGTCCAGCAACTCCTTCAGTTGCATTTTCAACTCTTGTAATTTCGGGGTCGACATCCGATAAGGCATTCTTGCTATCGGTTCGGTCCCCTGTTTCAGGTCTATGGTAAACTCCAATTCCCTTTCCGGTGGAATCCCAGGTACCTCCTCTGGGAATACGTCTGCAAACTCCTTCACCACCGTAAGGTGTTCTAGACATTCCGCTACTCCCTTTTCCTTTAGCGCAAGGATCGCATAAAGATTGCACCCCTTCTGCATACTCTTCCGTAACTGTAAGGTAGAGACAAACCTCATGGAAACTCCCTGGTTCTCTCCTACAATCACACATCTCTGTCCTTCATCATCAACTAAGCTCAACCATTTCGTCTTACAGTTGATTATCGCCTCATGAGATTCCAACCAATCCATACCAATCACGACGTCATAAGATCCTAAGATTGTGACGTACAAGTTGGTCCTCATGACAAACTCTCCTAGGTTAAGGGCACATCCCTACGAAGCTAAACTCATCCTGATCAACTGCCTTTATCTTAATCCTTTTTAGCACTGCACCAGAAATGAAACACTCAGTAGCACCGGGCTCTATCAAAACACTAAGGTTTGGTCAGCGATGGCCCGTATTTCCCACTGTAGTGGGTCCGGTTGATCCTGACGCTCTGGTCCTCTCCATAGGACAGTCACACTGGTAGTGTGGCTCCCCACATCTCCAACACCCCTTCTTCAGCCCAATAGTCCTGGTACCTAAATTAGAAGATGATGACCCACTGGCCTAGAACCCTGGTCTTTTCTGCTAAACAGGCCTAAACTGTTGTTGTTGTAGGCGACGTTGTTGTTGATGTTGTGGTCCCCGATAAGGTGTCCACTGTTGAGGCGGTGCTCGTCGAGGTGTAGTGAAAGTGGATCCCCTTTGAAAGCCACGATATCTTGACATATGTCTCGCTGGTGTCTGGTGTTACAGTGTTCCAGATGAGCCCTTCCCTGCTGGTCTTGCTGGAGTCCTGGTCTGACCCCCATTCATAAGCTCCTCCTCTGCTATGAGGGCCTTCTGGACGACGTCGTGCAAGGTTTGAGGCATCAAGTGTTGATACTGAGAGGGGGGGGAATCAATATCAAGTACAATTTAAAAACCTTTTTCAACTTATACTTAAAACATTCAATTATATCCAATGAGCAATGAATAATAGTATAAGAGTTACACCAGTACACCACAATACACCATGCACAATATATGAGAAATAATCAAT